>PPHD01016640.1:1137-15459 GCA_002909625.1 Bambusicola thoracicus
TTTTTTTGTTAACAGACCATAAGGAGAATCAATAAAAAATAATTTGGATAAGGTGCCTAGCATTTTATACTAATAGTATTATGCAAGAAGAATATAGGTCTCCCTACAGATAAGAAGAGCTGCTTTAAGGCACCAAATAGTTACAACTGTAGGGCTGTCATACAGCTTTCATATTATAGAGCATGGGTGTCCACCTTTTGGCTTGCTTTGGTTGCATTGAATGAAGAGGAATTGTCTAGGGCCACATCTATGAACTTCGCTTCAAAAGTAATGCTTTCTAATTACTTCCATGGAAACTACAACCAATACAATGAGCACAATAACGCTATTTAATAGAGCAAATTTGCAGCTACAAAACAATCTTTTTTGACAGTCGCCACCATTAACTGCATTTTCGCAACAATGGACAAGAGCCTTCATGATGTGTTCTTAACACTTTGTACCAGTGAAGGTGACCC
This sequence comes from Bambusicola thoracicus, assembly GCA_002909625.1. Lineage (NCBI taxonomy): Eukaryota > Metazoa > Chordata > Aves > Galliformes > Phasianidae > Bambusicola > Bambusicola thoracicus. The sequence goes on from PPHD01016640.1 coordinate 1,596, forward strand.
ACTGTCACCACTCCTGAAATGCACCACTCACTCTTCACTGTGCTCACATCCACTGGTTTAAATATTCAGCAAGCACTGATGAATGTCAGTGGGTGCCATTTCTTTCCACGTGGAGGAATTCAATGATACAGCTTTGCTTCGTTTAGACTCTGATGTCAGGCGCCATTCTGTCAGACTGGCCCTCTGCTGCCATCAGTCACATGGCTACAAAATGGAATGGAACATCGGTAAGCAGGTTCAACCTCTGCTGCCGTACCAACATCCACCTCTGACATTGCAGACAAACATCTAAAAATAGGAGGCATTACTTTCAGAGCATTTTTCATAAAATCTATGTTACAATTAATGTATATTAAGTAACAATGTTTTTTTTAATGTTTTTTTTAATTAAAAATAAAAATAGAGCAACAAAAACATAAAACTAGAGGGATATTTGACCCTGTTTTTGTGAAATGAATGAATCAGGCTGGTTTGATGGCAGTGGCTCCAATTCTCATTGAGCTCTCAAAGTGTTCATCAGAGAGTTTTGATGCAATTTTATTCTTCCTATACTCCACCCTTTAAATAATTACTCACAAGTATCCATACTGTCAAAAGCAATTACATGAATAAGGTATGACTGTGCAGTGAGGGATATTTCTTTCTGGTAACAGGGGGCTTATAAAGATCTGGTAAAGAGGCATGATCAAATATCTGATTGCAACTCTATACATTCCATTTGAAAACCCACAAGTAAAATATTTGTGTCAACTGAAAATGGACTCACAACTAAAAAATCTATGATTTTTTCTGCGCGGTTGCATATTTTTTGCAGTTGACAGGACTGTATTTAGCCAATGTATCAAAATACGTATAATTATTTACCATCACATGAGTTAGCACCGCACTGTGCCCTCCTCATATCCCGGTTTTAGCCCGGAGAGTGTCGATTACAAGCTGATGGTATGCGCCTGGGGTTGTGCCGGTCAGAGGTGCTGCCATAATGGGCAGCTGCATTGTGAGCTGGGCTGAGCTGCTTGCTGCCCACAGGCCACAGGTTGGACATACCTGAGAGGCAAGAGAGTAATCAAAGAATAATTCTGAAACTTAGAAAAGTTATTGGAAATATTTTTTCAGTCTATACCTGTACAAGAAACTCTGTTTTCTGTAGTAATTTCTAGTCTTTTAGTAATGTATAATTTAGAGATTGCCTTGAGTCATCAGAAACACACCTTAAAAAATCACTAGTGGGAGACTGAATTGAAGGTTATACGCTTGGGTGAAATTGTTTTCTTCTGATCTCATTAGACAATCATCTTCAATTTTGAGACTACAGCTATTTGGCAATACAAATGCAAAAGCTTTTCTTGGGAAGTAAGATGGATTTTAACACATGTAGAGTGCTGGTAGGGATAAACATCTCCATCCATACCAGTGGAAAGATTTAAATTCCCCAGCTGTTTATCTCTGCTCCTCTCTGGAAGTCCCCATTTGCCATTCTGATGACAGAGTGGGAACATCCCTAGCTAAGTGTTTCTTCGATGATTTCAGTGCCAGTGATGAATAAACCCTATCAATTTTGCTTGAAGTGGATGAGGGGACACTCACGTAGATTATTCCCTTAGGAAATCAGGAAAGACAGTTACATCTGGAAATGAAATGGTTGGCTGCTAGCAAGACTTACTAACCTCTTCAACTCTCATCCTGTACTCTTGAAGAGAACAAGTGCTCACAGCCTTAGCATAATGGAGGGTGAAGGGAATTCATGGGTAGCATGCAGTAGAAAATCAAAGCTTTGTGTTCATTAGAACAGATCATATGATTATGACTTTCCTAAATGTGACTTGCCAGCTTATGCAAGCAGTCGCTGATGAGAGAGGAATTATGTCACAACACTTGGTGTAGTTGATATTACCCACCCACATTTATTTTCTTATTAATTTTTCATAATATTTAGTTGTGTTTCTGGGGGAAGATTCTCTGGAAAGATGAAGGAATAGCAGTCAGCATATCAAGGAAGAAAAAAAATGCTAATTACTCACTTTAAAGTCCCAATGAATAACATCAAAGTTAACATTATTTAAAAGTTTCCATAGCTTCTTGAATGATTTAATGGTGGTTGTAGCGTAGCAAATTGTATTAGGAAATCTTGCTGTGTACAGTGCTTCTATTTAAGTTTTGATTTAGTTTGTAACATATCTTCTGTTAACTTCTATCTGGGAAATTTTCATTGATAGTGTGAATTCTGCAGTGAAATAAAAACATTTTTTATTTAGAAAAAGAGCAAATGAGTTTCAGACAAAAAAAGAGATCAACCGTTGTAACAAGAGTTCATAATGAACCCTAGTCCCTGGAAAAAGGAGGATAAGAATTTGTATAATCTCCTCCTCACATGAGCAGTTCTCTAATAAGTTATCCTCACCAGACTAAGAAAATGTAGTAGAGAAAATCCTGAAAAAGGAAGAACACAGGAAACTGGGAACACCAAGGCAGTCCTATCACCATCCCAGAAAGGCAGCTGCTTTCCCAGCATTATAAACTGAGATTTCACTGCTGTTTTCAAATTAATCACATGAATTCACATTCAGTATGGTCCATGGTTCAGTGTTTGTAAGGAACTTTCAGACTGCATAGCTTCCTGACCTCACTGGTGATGGGATGTTCTAGCCAGACTAGATTGCATTAAACACCCTGTGTATGTTTATGTTTAGTTAGGCAACCTGGAAATGCTTTTTAATTAAGGAACAAGGGCAGCTATCTCAAGGGATTCTGTAAAACCACAGTTCATGTATAACATTAGGATGGCTTGCTTGTACAGAAAATTTGCAGTCATAGCTGCTGCAGGTAGGACAGAAAATGATTCCATTCTAATTATGGTGGTGTAAAACCTACCTCAGAGAACACTGTTCTAGAGAAAAAGTCACTCTGTTCTGAAGTAACAACACTTTATCTCACGAGAGTGAAGAGAGACCAGTGTCTGACTTTCTCAAACTAGAAAGTGAAAGGAAGGGATTTTCTTGCCGTTTGCTCATTTTATGAGGGGGGGATATGAAAAGAAGGAAAAAAGAAAAAAAAAAAAAGCTAAACAAAAACTCTTCTGAAAGATTCACCAGAGGGAATAAAAGAAGAAAGAAGGGGAAAATCAATTTTCTCTGTGTTCTTGCCCTCTCACCCACATACTAAATAAAGGAGTACTGAGGAAAGACAGGTCTAAATCACAGGGGAAAAACATCAAAGCCAGAATAAAATCTTCTGATTGAGTTGAAGTGTTGCCATTTCCCATTCCCTTTCTGAAACACTTGGGAATTAATCTGCTTCATTCACTTTTCTTATTTTTCTAGGGAACAAAAATTGCAGTAATCTGGGGTAAATATGGTGGCCGCAGGCTGACGGGAGCCATGGGAGGCCCAGAGGTAGAAAGGAGAGAGGAAGCTGTGCCCTCTGCTTAGCGTGTGCCACTACATATTAATAGGATCTGTGGTTATAAGCAGTCTGAGGTGCAGTGAAGGAGGAGAGATAAGATAGGGAAGAGAGTGAAGGCCCATGTGACACCTGTTGACTAGCCTGTGCTGGCTAATCAACTGGTCTGACAGACATAACTTATAAGCAAGCTATGTGGTGCGAATGCATACATTGTAGTAACAAAGTTAAGGGTATTCCTTTCATAAGAGGGTCTGTTTAAGGATGTAAGTCTCCTTGAGACACTGCAGTATGATGGGAGCCTAGAAGAGCATTAAGCTGCTGTTAGGAGGAGCTCAGCCAGAAATAGGTAAGTGTGGGTTGAAGTAGATATGTTGTAATGACACAAAACTAGAACTTATTGGTGATTCATACTGAACATATGTACCCTAATCAAAAGTCCTATGGGCTACAGTCCCTGGACCCACCATGCATTCAAAGCCCTCTCACAGAAGGTATCTCATAGAAGTCCTCCAGTACATTGAAAGGTGTTACATTAAGATGGAGAACAATTTGTAAGTGATCTGAATGGGCAATTGGTGGAAAGGGTTCTTGAATAATTCTGATGCTGGCAATGATATTGTTGCCCTTCCCATGGTATAAGCCTATGAATTTGGCTTGCTTGTTAAAATGTGCAAAACCAGTTTTGAATAACGAATCTGAATTATCAGGACTCGTAACATGTCTTGCATCAACATATACAAGAGCAGAGAGAAGACGGGTATCCCACCCTGCTATTCTGCATTCTCTACTCCCTTGCTTTATCAGATGCATACAAACAGCACACATGGTCAGACAGGAAGGGTCCATGTGAGGCAGAGCTAGGAGATGCTCTTAGACCTGGCAATGTTATGGTGGTGCAGCACAAAAGAGGACCAGTAGTTCTTATGTACTCATAATCCATACATTTTCCCTTGCCACCTGAGAGCCTGATAATGCTCAGTGCTTGCTAAGCTTTCTCGTTTGTCCTTAGAGCACGTGAGGTTTATGTGAATCACTGTCAGAGGGCAAGTATAAATTGTGATAAGTAGCCTATATGTAAAAGCAGTATTTCTGCATCAAGTAATAATGCTGTGTTTCCTGGGAAAGGAATGATTGAAATCCATCCCTTGTCACACAGTAACACGCACAATAAATGTAATTTTAAATCCATTATAATGCTGCCAAATACATTAAACAAAAATATACGGAGGATTTATCCACCAGAAGATTTACAGATTTCCTGAGTGGTACATCATTATCGGAACTGTCAATTTGAAAATAAAAATTGTCAAACCATCACTGGAACATAATAAAAGCTGTGACAGTAATACACAATAGCTACTAAGTTTTTAAAAATAAAACCTTCAGAAAACCCACTCCACACACAATTATCACCTCTGCAGACTGCCAAGGAAGCAGTAAAGTACTGAAGGATACCAAAAAGAGAAGTGCAGTAACCAGCATAGTTAACATCAGCACTGCAACTTGTATTACATGTTAGCACAATTGAAAAGCAAACTTTTGTGCCTTTAATGATGGAATCCAAAGGGGCTAGCATCCAAAAGAGAAGGAATCCCAGTTAAAAGGTGCTCAGTTGTTCTTATATTGTTTTGTCTAGGTTTTGCTTCCCCTGCTGGGCTCTTGGCTGGTCGACATTACATTTCTTAGCCTCCTTGGTTAAACTGAGAGAAGGGCAAGAGGTAGCTCTGTCACAGTGTGCAAGTATTTATAAAATAAAAACGAGTAATAATAAAACAAGAAGTATCTATCATACAGCTTTGAGTGGGCTTTCCCTACCCGAAATCTTTCCAGGCTAATATATTTGAATCCAGGAAGCCAGTTCCATGAATTCCTTTTATCTGATACAATACCATCTTTCCCTTCCACATTCTTTATGATCTCTCCACCTCATAATTTCCTAGCAGATATAGGATTATATCATGGCAGTGACCCACAACTCTACGGCAATTGCTTCCAGATTATCTAGTAATGTTTTCTTATCTCACAAATCATGCAGGCTCTTCAGATTTGTGAACTGACCTAAGCTGAGAACATCTGATAATTAATAGCAAACAAATACAGAGCCCACACCAGTGATTGTATACAAGATTGCTCTAAAATGTGGTGGTTATAAGTTATGAACTGTCTGGTTGCATTTCCCAACCCATATTCTCCACCATGCCTGGCCAGCCTTTGAAGATAGGTGGGGACTTCTGGAGGTATATAGAATTATTTGTTTTTATATGGTTTCTTCTTTGTGTCATACAAGCTCTACAAGCTCTCTTTCTCAAGGTTCACCTCCTACCTTGTAAACTAGCTAAGTCAGGTCCACTTGCAACAAAAGAGTGGCTGTCCCTTCTTCCCAGAAGACCAACGCTCCTTACAACTTCTTTTCCAGTTGATTTTTAAGATGCTTCAGCAACAGCAGTTTACAGGAGAATTCTGGTGCTGTAGACCTACTCCCATGAAGGGGTCATAATAAACCCCTATGGCTTATGAGTGAAGCAAGACTATCTCAGATTGAAAGGAACCTTTTATTCATGCAGGGAGGACAGTTAACCATTGAAATGACTTGTCAGGGATACGGTATCTGTGCAACTTGGTATCTTCACAGTAATCTCACAAGCGCTGAAAGATCTGATATTACTTGGAGAAGTTGATGCCGTGTGTATGTACTCTTCTCAGAGTTGTAGTCAGAAATGAGCTGGACTGATTATCGGAATATTTGCTGACCTAAAGAACAGCAACTTTACTTTCTTGATAGACAGGGTGACAGTTTCACTGCAAACCTAATTCAGATGAACTTAATACTAGAAGATCAACAGTAAAGTATGGAGAACTGTGGAAAGCATTTTTGTTAAGTGACTGACCAGCCTGAAAGAAAACAAAGAGATCTGTGTTTGGATTTCAGCATTTTCTCAAGAGTTTGGAGGCATGGATGTGTAAGTCTTCACTCTGAAATGTGATGAAGATATTTGGAAGTGTCCCCACAGAACTGGGGGTCAGGAGTTTTGAAGTCAGTGACTAAATCCACATTAAATGAAACCCATTGAAAATTTTAAGGGCTGGGTCACAGCGTAGAGATAAGTTACTGTAGCTTAGCAATTTCACTGTTGTTTAGATTAATGCATTTTAGATAGCATTTGCTGGTGGCAAAGGATATGCTGCTGTAGCCAGTTCCTGTAGGTCAGCTGATGTACGATATGTCATTAAGCTGTGGTAATTCATTTGGGCATCGTCATGCTAAGCTTTTCCCGGCTGTTGGTATATTCTAGATTATGATCAACTTCAAATTATTAGACTGCAACACCAGACCTTCTGTTTGGTTGTATCTTTATTCAGCTTTGTGAAAATCTATTTGGATTCTTAATACCATGTCTTGTTAATGCCATCCTTAAACTGTGGGGCTCTATAGACTGATTTGAACTGATGCCCAGAATGTCCTTAGCTGACCCAATTATTTACTGCTGTTGAATTTGTATCCCAGACACACAGTCCAGTGTATTTCACACTGTTACCTTTACAATATTGTTATTTATTAACCTTGGTTTACAGATGGTAAATTGAAGTGATGAAGCGATAGTGCATGGGACTTTCAAGAACCCAGCATACTTACTGTTGCTTCAAAAAGGAAAACAGCCATAGCTCTAGCAATTGAATTAAACTCTTTCAAGGACAAACACTACAAAAGCCGTAATAGTGCCCTTGCTTATGTCATTTTCTCCTTTTGCACAGGAAAATCCAAAAGCTGAAACACTTTTTGCAGTACCAGCATAATTTAGTTTTATTTGTACATTGTTGTCCTATCACTTCTGAAATCCTGGCAGACAGTGATAGGCATCCTGCTTTGGCTGTGGACATCTGGTCACCCTCAAATGGAGCCAGCGATGCTAATTAATGCTAGCAGTACACAACGCCTTGTTCTGTACTGTCATAATTCACTGAAGGCAGTGAAAGCTATACTCCTTTCCACGAGGTTTTGTGCAGGCACGTGATTGGAATACTACTTCATATGTATTTCACATTCTTCTTTAGGCCCAATTTATCTCCAAGAAAAGTTCAATTGCTCATATTTAGGATAAAGAGCAGATGAATTTAGTCAGCTGAATAAACCTGCAACCACAAGGAAAACTTACTATTTACTTACTGAAAACACCATGAATTTTGTCTGTTACATTTTAACTACACAACAGTTAAAAAAAAAATCAACTATTTTATCTTCACTCTCTTCACCCTCCTGCACCAAAAAAACACAAATAAACAAACAAAATTCAAAGCTACATACCTTTCAGTTCTAGTGAGGTTTAACTGCCTAATAGCCTTAAGTGCCTTTGAAAATAACCAGTCTACTGGCAACAATATTTTAGTAAGAGCAGTAGCAAATACTTCACAACAGCAGATAAAAGATAGTAATTTAAGAATTCCAGTTGCTCTATTTTAAAAATTTTGGGTAAAGTGACATTCATTGCAAATGTCTATTATTTTTGTATTCAGCTTCTTCCGTCTCTGGATTCATTTCCATTCAAGATTGTAGCATGCTTTTAAAAGAAAAGCGCATCCAGTGGAACCCAGAGCTGGATGGCAAGACATTGCTATGTGAAAATATTATTTCAATGACAAGAATGGTTTGGCAGAATATTTGGGAGAAGAGGGGCAGATTTCAGGGGGACTGGGTAAACACACCCACAGACTTAATTCGTGTGCACACCAGATGATATTATTAAAGTCAATTAACTGGCTTTTTAAATTATCCTGATGGGTATCACCAAATATTGTGGTCGCAGCAGCAGGAGAAGGGTGAGTAATAACTCAACAGTAATTTCCCTAGTGCCTGTAAATAATAAACATTGTTAGCAAATGAGTGATGGAGGTCAATGGGCCATACAGTCATTAGATGGTTTAATGATATGCTGCAGGTTATCTCAGGGCACAGTGCACTAATGACATTCTCAGCCTTCCCTGCAGCAAATAACCTCTGCAACCTGAGATAAGCAGTCACACTGCACGCTACAATACAATAGAAAATGACCCCAACAAGAAAATTTCTCTTCTGTTTGACATTTAATGTGCTAGTATCCATCAAAAACTGTCCTGAAAACAGTGCTGTCCTTAAATCTGTTTTTGCTAACAGAGGAACTATTAAAGGGCAGAAAGAAAATACCCTCAGACCTGTGCCTTATGGGTAAAGAGGTAATCGAGTCAGTTGGAGAAAAATACCTAGCATGTAGCATTTTGTTTTTGCTTTCATGGCTGTTGCTTGGTCACTGCAAAAGTGTAGTCCAAGAAAAAGAAGTATAAAGTCTATGGCCTGTTTACTGCTGAAGATTGTACCAAAAGATCATAGTAGATACCCCGATACCTTGAAGTCTTTGAATTTATGAAACCTGCTGTGTCTCTTCTCAATGACACATAGATGGCCCTGTGGCAAAAAAAAAAAAAAAAAAAAAAGGGGGCAAAGTGTCCCAAACTTGAAGTATCTCAGTAGGGATATTAAAAATGAAACAGAAAATGCATTCACTTGAGTTCCTTCGTGACAAGGTCATTTAAGAGTAAGCAGCATAGCTACTATTTAATTAAAATAAGTTCAATATTTAAATATTTCTTAAAGTTGTATTTGTACAGTGTTAACAATATTGTAATTTAAAAGCAAAAATTGCAATAGAAAAGAAATGAGGACTGAAGGCTGAAGAGACATAGCAGAAATTACAGGAGTCTCCTTTCTCCAGTACTGGGAAGGCCAGTCAGCAAGGTCATGAGCTGGAAGCAAATTACTTCAGAAAATTTGTATTGCCTGTTACTCTATTCCTTTTTAATCTGATGATCAATTAATATATGACTACAGTGGTTTGGCTTCTTGTCACTGCCTGACAACCTGGAAGTAGTAGACATGTGTAGTAAGGACAATTAATAAGCTGTAGTTAGTGTAACTACGCTAAATTTCCAATACCTTAACATGAGACTAAACCTGTAAACTCAGTATTACAATTGTACTGATGTCTTGAAAATGGAAAAAGCCATGATGAAATACCATTTCATTTCCTGTTCAGAGCGTATATATATTGTTAAAAATTCCTTACTGTGAAGAATTCCTTAGCTTAGATTACTGGAAAAGCCAAATAGGTATTAAACTAGAAGGGGAAACATAAGTTAGAAATATTTATTTTTCTCACACATCTGTATTTTGTACACAGTCTTTTCACTTACTCATGCATCCCAGCCTTCTGGTGGGTTATGCCATCTTCTACCAATGTTCCAATGAAATATGTGAGAAATAATAGATCAATTTATAGCGTACATCATCATTCATTTTTTATAATTGTTATGCTAGAACAGTGCTGGGAAAGCCTATGTGCAGTTTGCCTGACTTTCTGAGAGGAGAAATGGAGAAAAGAATATGGACTCCCAGTATTCTGCACACACAGTTGGTGGGACAAATATAAGGAGGACAAAAACTAAAGTGAAATGCAACATGTGCTGTGGATCAGACTTGTACAGCTTCTTGATGAGCAAAACTTCCATGGGGCTCAACACTAAGATATTCCCATTCAGTATACAGTGCCTAACACAATTAGGTTCTTGAAGATCTTACTTGACTTCGACCTTAACTTTTCAAAAGTTTCTTGATGAACATGAGGCAGACTTTGCATCCTATTTCTAATGGTACAACAGACTAACAGACTGCCCAACCTGAGTGCCACTGTATTGCAGATTTGTTCCTATAGCCCTGAAGGTCTTCCCTTGATTGGGCAAAAGCAGTGGCCAACTCAGCAACTAAATGGTACATCCTGTTGGTGATAACTAAATTTGGTTTTGTTAGCTTAATTTTAAAGGAGTCAGCATGAAAGTCCCAGGTTCTTGGTCTTACAGGATTCATCCAATTACTTGAAAAACACCTGTGAGCAGATGAGAATGTGATTTCCAGAACAAAACATTCATCAAATTTATGGATGTGCATTCTCTCTTGCAAGTGAGATTCATTCCTTCATACTGCTAATTCTCACTAAAAATAGCAGCCAAGAATTTGTTTTCAATAAAACAATAACACACTGCAAGGGAGTTCCAGCAGATAAAGCAAAGGCTTAACACCAGATAGCCAGCAAGGATCAGAATATCCAGGCTGTTGGACTGGTGCAGGTGTACACCACAGCAAACTGGAGTAAGCCCTTGGAATGCAAATGAATACCTCTTGTTTTAATACACTGAATGCAGCCCTAGTAGTATGGAGCAGCCTTAGTTTTTATGAAGTCCAAATTCTGAACCTCACCTTGGTGTTCAGCTCCTACAACTGAAACAATGACAAAAGCCTTAGGTAGAGGCTTGACAAAATCCCACAAGCTTATCCCTGCTATGTTTTCTACATAGCAAGATAAGATCTGTGTTATCTACAGGCTCTCAGTTTGTTCCATTTTACTATTATCACTAAGTACCTGTTTTTAAGTTATGTAAGTTTCATCTTTGTTCTGCCTCTCTTTCTCATTACCTAGGTGAGGCACAGAATGAAGGACTTGTACTAGAAAGGCAAATTCACATGATATTTCCTGTTTTTTCATGTTACAGGACATACAGAGAAACCTACTGAAACAGCCATGGCTTAACAAGAGCAGATGCAAGAGGTTTTTGTTTCCTGAATACTATGACAGCTGTCACTGTGAATGTAGAGGAGGTAAACATGATATGGATGACACATGTACGAGACAGTAAACAAGGTAATGCCAATTGCAGATGTTATTTCTAATTTGGGCAGGACTTGCTACAGTAATTTAACGTCCCACTCTGGAATGCATTCAGAATTTTTATCAAAGCTTACTAAGCTGCAGGATTTAATTATATAGGATTTTATATTTTGGAGGAGGAGTATGAGAAATGGCCTTAACTAGGAGTCATTCTCTTTTAAAACACCTCTTACTCTACAGCAATCGATCACATAATTACGTATAATACATCCTGGTGCAATTCAACCTTTGGCCTGTGCTACACGGGGGAAATTAACCAGTACAGCCATTCCGCAATAACTTCCGTTATAGTTGTTTTGGTATAATTTAACAGTTCTGGAATAACTCCCTGGTGCAGACATTCAGTTCCAGAATAAAAGTAATTTTATTCCAGAATAATTACTCTACTTCCAAGGGGGAATAATCACTCCAGAATAAAATCGCTTTTATTTCAGAATCATATATACAGGGAGTTGCTTGAGTATGGCTCCCCCACAGTTATTCAAGTGCCAATTAATTTTCTCTTGTACGCAAAGCCTTAGTTAGTCTTCAGCAGCGCTCTGTCTTATTATACTTAGCTGTGTTTACATGCTAATCTGCATAAAATTAAGCACAGAAATTTAAGCAGGATGTCTTAAGCTGTGTGAATTTTTTACCTCGTCTCACACACTGCAAGTTCAAGATTGCCCAACAAACACAAAACCTGAGGGAAAAAAATATGCTTGAATACTTCCCTCTGCATAAATTGTATGATGTAATCTGCCAAAGCAATCCGAGGTTTATTTTCTACAGTCTGCAAAAAGTAGTCCGGCAGACAAACACGCATGCACACAAAATATTTTGGATTCAAGAACTGACTTGGTAACACATAAAATGGCTGCAAAGGCAATTTAAAAATAATTACCTTTCAGTCATTGCAAAGCAGAAGCCCAAATAAACTAAAAATCCTAAAGCACAAACTTAGAGACATCATTAATTCACAGATTTTCATAAGCATTCAGGAGTAATAATAACTTGGATTTCATGGCTGGAAAAATCTTTGAGCAGTATTCACTGGCATTTGAGAGCATTTTAACCAGGGCTATACCCAAAGTTGGAGAGACATTGTACCCAGTTAGGTAGAGACTTAGTCTTAACCAGCCTGATGTTAAAAGAAATATTCCCATTGCATCTAATTTGAATTATGAGTCTGGGCCAAAGTGCAGATGAATTAGCATTTCATGAGAATTTTTCAGTTTCTCCAGTTTTAGTGATGGGAAACTGGAAATAAAAACAAACACAAATAAATGTACCTTAACCTTAAGCATATTACTGGGTACGAATTCAAATTAAAATAGAGGAAGTCATCTTTTAAGCCTAAATTCTGTTATTTCAGTTCATTTCAGATTAGAAAGTGCAGTTGAAAAACTAGTATTTATTTGAGATTAGAAATGTTCTTTCGCAGTCATTCTGCTCTGCGAAAATCATATATTTTGAACTGGATCCTGACAGCTTCTGAGCTTCTTCTGTCAGGCACTCAGCACCTGTCAGAAGCAAACGCTCAGGTATTTCTCCTTAATACACAATTTTATACATATTCTGTGTTAAGAGAGTTGGCAGACAGACAGATTGGTGTGTGTTTTGAAGAAACAGTAAATTGTTCTTCTACAGAACAGCTATAGACTTCTTTCGTGGTAATTAAATCCTAGTTTAACTTTATTCAATCATTTCTTTTTATTTCTATTTAAATTTGCCCCAATCATATTGAAAGTGAAAGAGGACATTTCTGCAAAGTTTGAAGAGGGATATTAAGGATTATTCAGATATTATTATCATAAGCTTTACCTGAATTTTAATCCATGGTTTTCTGTACATAATTCAGATCTATGATTTACTTTCTACAGATTTCAGTACTATCTCCTTTGGATGATATAGCTATATTCAGAGTGTCGTTTACATTTGAATTAATTAAGGTGTTGAATTTGATTATTCTGGGGGAGTTGGCCAATGATTCATGGCACTGAGGGACATGGTTAGCGGGCATAGTGGTGATGGGTTGATAATTGGACATGATGATCTTGGTGGTCTTTTCCAACCTTAATGATTCTATGATTCCACAATTTTAGACGCAAAATCTGAAGCTGTATGTATGATGCCTATGTTATTTTTAAGTTTAACATGAGTCAGAGTACACTATTGTCACATAACTAAGTTGATTTAAAGTCCACTCTGGTCTTGGTCTGAAGAGGTAATCTAGAGTATGCAGTCTGCATATCTCTCCATTCTATAATTTAGTATATGAATTCAAAACCCATCTCAAAATATCTCACCTGAGAGCCATGAGATATTAAGGATATGAAAAAAAAAAAAAAGTACAAGGCAAGGAATTTTCCTCCAGATAATTGGTGCAGTTACAAGAGTATACAAACATTTATTTATATGAGTATTTAAAACAATTTGCATTGGTTTCATTTCATTCAGAGATGTTTTCATTTAACAGATGGAGACAGTTTTGCAAACAATGCTTGCACCTGCAGCGTGAAGTAGCTATGTATTTTAGTGACACCAGACCTATAAAACGATCTGTGCAGCACTACTGTGCCCCCTCAGTAGAATTTTTTCAGTGTTGTTATCAAATTATTTGGAAAGCCAGTGAAAAAGCCTAATAAGTAACATGATGAGCCAGTCCCTTGCCAAGCCGTGTTTTCTATTTTTTACAGTGATGTCTGAAACTGGCTCATTTGTTCCATCCT
>PPHD01016641.1:0-11620 GCA_002909625.1 Bambusicola thoracicus
CCCCCAAAGAGTAAAAAAATAGCTGCAAGTCCTTAGAACCTCTGCGATGCCAAGCTCTGTGCCTCTCCTCCTTAGCTACCCAAGCAGATTGTAATGTTTATTTTTCTTGAAGTACGTTTCCAACTGTTTTCGACTTGAAAGTGTTTTCCACAAACCTCTGCCCTCGCTTGGAGCGTTTGGGAGTCTGTCAGGATTGGGGCTCAGTGCTCAGCTCCTCTCACTTTCTGGTGCTTCCTCTGTGAACTGAGGAGTTCGTTACTGCTTCCCCCCAGCTCCATTAACCTTGTTTGTTTAGATAGAAAACTTGTTGGGAGAGTAACTGTCTCTCACCATATGTACGCAGAGTGCTTTGAACAATCAGGCCTTTGCCTCTTCAGGCACTATCAAAATTTAAATAAGAAAGCCAAGTGATGATAATTCTTAGAGAAAAAATGAAGGGAAAATAACCTAAAAATCACCAGAATTGACATAAAACTCTCCAGCAGATGGGGGCCTAGCACTCCCTGAGGGCCCTACTTATGTGAAGACCAGTTACTTGTAAACATTTATAAATTCTGGCAAATATGTACAGACTTCCACAGAAGTAATTGCATTCCCCTCCTCTTGTATCAGAGGCAGCTGGTGCCATCTGAAACATACCCTATCCTTACACCACCTCTACACATACATCTCTAAAATAAGTTCTTGTATCTGCTGCTGTGTTGAGGGGGAAAAAAGAAACACAACACCATGACAGGGTGCTTCTAAGAGTGATTACTTCTGATAGGAGCGCTGCCTGTGTAAATGCTCAAAGCAAAGCATTTCAGCTGGCTCATTCAATAACCTCAGAGCTGCCAGCCAGGTAAATCATTCTGTTCATTTGCTGGTAGAGGCAATTTTTGTTTGTTTGTTTGCCTGACAAAATAATGAAAATGTGATTTTCAAAATACAGAGCAACAAGTTATAATGTCCCACTCAAGTGTTTCAAATCATAAGTCATTTATATTTATAAATTACAATGGCTGCTGAATACTGTAATAAAGCATCAAAAATCAGATTTGAATTAGTAGAGACGGCAATAAAATCGAATAGCAAATGTAATCCTGCTACACTGAACAGCTAAGATAAGGTTATAGAAAGATAATGGTTAAAATTACCTTTGTTGACAACACTTACAGCAAAGTCAGTCCTTTCAACCCCATATGTCAACTACACCAGGAAAAAGGATGCTCATGCTCCTGATACCCGAAAGCCAAGAAAATCCAACAGCAATGAGATGGTCAGGTCCCATTTGTTGCTCTGAATGTCCCCTGTCCTGACTTAAACACATATCAAAGGGGTTTTATCAGGAAATGGGCCCTGGGTGACGACCTAGGAAATACATGCCATGCTGCAGCCTGAGCATTCTGACTGCATACTGCTGGAAGGGCCAGCAGCACTGAAAGTCACCTGTAGGATTCTAAACTGAGAACACAAACTCTGCCTTTCTGCAGCAAAGAAAATTAGAATACACGGTGTATGGCAAACATGTATTGGACCAGAGAGATTACCCCCTTACAATGGAAAAATGAAATAAAGACCTTACCCTCTGTCCTGGTCTCACAGGAGAGGGTCGAAGAAGAAGGATCTCCAGCTAGAGATCCTTCCTCCTTGGGAGTCAGCCCTTAAATGGGGTCTAGGAGGGATGGAGCCTGGCTTCACCCCTTCCAGTCATTCAGGTGAAATTGCATTCACCTGTGCCCCTGCAGCTGACTCACCACTCGCCTCAGGTGGTCAATCAGAGGTTCAGGCCGTGATTCAACTGTTCCCATACACATGGGCAGCACAGAAAAGTGTCCTTGTGTCTAGCAGGGTCCACTGTAAGCTCTGAATCCTGGTGAAGACCTCATTGTGAGGTCCTGTATGGTTCAGCTCTGCCTCAGCTCCGAAGCTCTCCCCCATGGCATGGAAAGAGTGTTTTGTGCCCAAAGCCCCCTGAAAGCTCCCACACTGTTAAAAACGGACTTCCCAGTACCCTTCTCTGACCCCGTATGTTCTCTGACCTCACAGTGGTAGCTGCACCACCAGCAGGAGCACACAGAACCTATCAGAACAGCTTGTTAGTTCCCCGTTTGCCTTTCCTGTCCCCGCAGTGCACTGGGGCCTGTCAAGGGTTTGCACTAACTGCGAGCTGGAAAGAAGTGCCTTGATTAGATGGGTGATGTAGAGTGGCTACAGAAGACATGAGCCTCTGACATGCTCAAGTGTGATGCCTGATGACTGCTTCCTCCCTTCCCACCAGGATAAAGAGGAAACTCACTTTGTGCTTCGAAAACACAGTTTTGCTTAATTATGCTGCCTGATCACTTCAAAGCACTGTTTGCACACAAACATTGTTGCAGCTAACTGCTTAAGAAGGAGCCAGCTGATAAGGGCTATGCAGGTGGGTTTGCCTCCCTTTCAGTACAGAAGGAGGTATTTACATCTTTTCTGAGATACAGCACTTGGGGCTGCTGTATGCATGCTTCAAGCCTGGGTCTGGGTCCAGGAGAGCCCAGACTTCTGCCTGCAGAGCTGCAGCCTGGCCATCCCAGGACAGCCAGTGGCCCTGCAAAGCCAGGGAGTAGCCCAGCATGGCTCTGGTTTGGGTCTGGATTGCTTCTGTGAGTCTGCCTTAGAGGAATGTAAAAAATTCAGCTGTATATAAAGTGTGCCAAAATTTGTATGCAACTCCTGGATATTGTTTCACCTGCCAAGGTGAGGAGTTGCTGGTATGCAGTACCAGGAGGGAAAGAAGGCACAGGTAGGAGCAGAGGTAGGAAGGAAGGCATATGGAGTAAGGAAGGTGCCCTAAAGGCAAGGGTATACAGGAGCTGAGCAGGACAGACTACCAGAAATCACACTGATTACATATTTTATAAGCAGTTATAACTCAAAGCTACGGGCTGTGCTTCTGCAGGCAGGCAATGATGGCTACTGCAAAGTTTGAGCTCCAGCTATACCATAACTAGGACCCTTAAATGGAATTTCCTATAAAATATGTAATTTGCTTTCTGTGTAGCACTCCTCTCCTGCAAGCTATTATACTGAAAACTATTCTTCTAATACAGGTCATTCTTGGAGTTCGCTTGCTGGAGCACAAATACGTCCTGAGAACCAGACTCTCCACCCTCCTTGCCTTTGCTCCTATGCAAAGTCCAGCTCATGTAATTGATTTTACAGAATAAGGAAGCTGTATGTGAGTCAATAGCGTTACACTTTCATTTTAAGGAGTTTTAGGAGAGGTATACAAGAATACAGCTCATCTCAGCTTGTTCTGTTTAAGAAGGCTCAGAAAAACATTTCAAATGACATGCCTACTCTGATAAAACGCTAGAGGGCTTGGATGCCATCTCACACAGAACAGTAAATACAAAGAACCCTACTACAGGAATATGAATATTCACTAGCAAGGGAGGGAAGGGAATTGTTATGCAAGCGGCAGTATCCACTGCATACACTAAAATTCCTCTTGCTTCACTCTAATGCACATTGTTCCTCTGCTTTCAGATGGATGTATCTGAATACTCTTTCTGTCTTAAGCATTTTTATAAAGTCTGACGCGAACTGACCGTGTTAGTTTAAAAAAAACCCTGAATATCACATTATTTGTAATATGTTACATCAATCAGCTTGTAATAAACAGCTAAAGAGGAGACACAATTTTCTACAACTTCCTTAAATATTTTCTCCGGCACAAAGTAATAGATGAGTTAAATACAAATAGGAAAGCTTAGCGAGGTGTAAAATCTCGTATTTGAACTACAAAACTGATGTGTTTTTAAACTGACTTAATGCTATCCTAAATCTGATTATTTGAATAGCTCAATCATAATATTTGTTAAAGTGTTTTATAGCATCGAAAGGTCAGAAAAGGAGCTCAGAAATTCTCAGAAAAACGTGTGATGGATATCCACATCCATCTCCAGCGTTGAGTTTCAGCATAGCTTATACCAGGCTTTGGGGCCGAGACTCAACTAAATAGCAACAAAACCCTCCACTAGTAGATCTACTGGAAAAGTGTCCTCAAAAAGACATTATTTAATCACTTGGGTGTAGTAGGAGTTTGAATTCCGCCTACAATCATTGGATGGAATTCACAAACAAAGAAACCACCGAGAATGGGCTAATGGAAGAGAATGGCTTGGCCAGAGGAAGTAATACAGCAAAACCCCCCGACCCAACCCATTACTAAAATGCATTATATTATTAACTGTTACCACACAGTATGACAAGGCAAATAAGGAATAATTTAACAGGAGCATTTAGCCATTTTTCCTGCTTGAGAAACCATCTGCAAACAGGCTCCTATAATTATTATTGCCATTACTCTTCGGAGTTGCTCAACGAACAGTGCATGGAGCAGATCTCAGCACACAAAGTTTGCAACTGTTTGGAGTATATTCCTTGGATTATTCATTAGATGCAGTTCAACATTTGCACTCCGGACCGGCCGGCTAAAGCACACGATAAAATTTATGTTCCCTGACTGACTAATACAAGCTTACACACAATTTCCATCCACAACAAGTTGCAAAATTAATTTTGTTTAATTTAATCTCGACTCCATCTACAACAATAGATTTTTACAAACCTTCATTTCGACAATTAATCGGCAAGAGAATTTCTCACTGAAAATCATCAAAAGGTCTGCATTAGAAAAAAACACCTACAGGCGCTCTGTGGTGGATGTTAGTCTCTCTGCATTCAAGCTAACAATAAAAATAAGCCCCAAGAAGAGGCTTGAAGTGTCTTTTTGTTGCGTTAGGAGGCAGAAAGGAAAAACACTCGCATAAACGCATCGAGCCCCAAAAGCCACTTAAGTGCCATGTTCTGCACAAGGTAGCAAAGCATTCGGCAGCGAGGCAGATAATATTCTACAGAGATGCATTAGAATGCTTCTCAATTTCAATTTCTCAAGACCTCCATTACAGCAATAAAGCTCACCCCGGTAATTTTACCCTTCTGAATAGGCTGAGCATTAACAAAATCAGAATCAAATCGCTGTGTGAAGCCTAGAAAATAATAATTAAAAAAAAAAAAAGGATAAAGCAAAGCCACTACACAGGACCAACTTCCAATAACAGACACAACTTTTCCGTTATTCTCTCCCAAAACAATGACTCAGATACAGGGAGAATTAATTCTTGAGGTTTAATTAATAAAATGGCCATATTTTTCACCTGTTGAGTCAATATGAGTAATAGTACAGCCCGAATAAAGGGACTCTTGCTGAATTCAAGGGGACTGCAGTCCTTGACTCAGTGACAAACACATACAGGATACTGAAATTCGATCAGTTGATCGTAAATCCATTTTATTCAGATGCCTGTAATAATGGCTATCTGTCTTTCTGAAAACTGCAAGCCCATTTGTACTGAGCCATTACTGTTCCAGTGAAAAATAAAGATGCTGATTTTACACCTAAGTTCCGCATTTGCGATTGACGCCGCTGATAACATATCACAACAATGCCATCCCCATGTCACAGTAGAAGTGATAATCTTCACTTCAACAAAGCCTTTTGATAATCTATGGAGAAGAGAGAGGTCTCTAATCACCGGTCCTATTTGGCCCTGTGTAACGCTTACTGATATGCAACACTCATTGACACACAGTTGCACAGGACCAACCCTACGACCACACCTGTTACACGGATATGGGGATGTTTTTAACAGCAAAATGTTTTATGTTTTCCTTTCTGCAGCCAAATTAGCATCTATTAGATCTGCTCCAGTGAAAATAAACCTTTACAGACCTCCAAGACTCACATCGCCTCACAAATTTTAGAAAAATGAGTAATCTAATACTAATCCTATGATCTGAAATAGGAGAAATTCTATGCTTTGAAATGCTGTACAGGAATTTCGCAGGACGTGGCGCAGCCGTAGCAGGGAAACAGAACTGTGCTGCAATCAGCAACGTCATAATGTTTTTCCAAGCTCACTTCTTCAGAGTTTTAATTCTCTCATTCTGTCTCCAGCAGAAACATAATTACCATAGGAGGTCTATAACAAGCAAATAAAACCAGAAGTAAATTCAGATATTATTTAAGAAAGTGGCACAGTAACTTCTCCTCACCAAACCTTTAGTTTCAGAGTTACAGCCAAGCTGTTTGGATAGCAGGCAGTTATTCTTCCTCCTTCCGTATTTTTTCCCCCTTTTCTCTATGTACGCCTCGTTATGACCCAGTGTGCAGCAGCTCAGCAGCTTGTAAGGGAAGAACTTGCTCCTGGTGTGCTACAGCCACACTTCTGCTGGTGGGAAGGCCTGTGCACTATGATCAGTCATTATTTTCCCAGTCTGGAAACAAAATTGTTTTTGTAACACACAAGATCAGGCTGCAGTATTTCAAAGGAAATGATGACTTGAGAGACACTGCAAATATTACCCCAGCTTTGTGGCTACGAGACTACTGATCTGCATGCGTTTTTTTTTCCCAATCTAAATAACATACGCATCTTAATGATATGAAAAAGGCTCAGGTTGACAAAGACTTGCACAAAACAAAATCTGCTCGCTGTTTAAGTCAGCAGGCAATTATCCTCTGCCATTTTATGTCTCTTCCATGCTACTTTTTTTCTCTTTTTTGCTTTAAATTCCACCAGACTCTGCAACATGCAGTGCACTTTTGGACATGAAAAACATCCCACTCCAGGAAACAAAGGTCCCGCCCTGTACGGTGACATGACTCAGACCCACTAAATGACTTAGATGCCAAAAGGAAAATTCAGGCAACAGAATTATAAAGTGCCGTTCTCAAAATACCCACTGAATTCCTTAAGATTTATCTCAACTAACCAGGCTCCTCCAGTGTAGCCATCCATCTACACATAAGCCACTTCTGTAAATTCCTTGCAGTCAGTGGAGGGACAGAGATGCTCTGAGGCTGCAATTCACCTGATCTGTTTTAAATGTCTATATTAGAAGGAGATAAATTGTTTGCTATGAGAACATGTTTCTCTCTAGTTATTATAAACAGAGACTAGAAGTGTAACTTTGAGGTAGCCAAGCCATATATACACACTTGGTCAGGCAAATTCCATCCCTCATTTTTGCAGAAGCCTGCCACAATCAGATGGCTGCTGTGCTGGCAGCCAGGCTGGAATCCAGATTTTCCTCTTCTAGGCAAAAGCACCCTATAGCCCATCCCGTGGCCTCAAGCCCTTGTGCAACTCTGTCCTCCCTGGTGAGCATGGATACAGCTCTCTGGTACCTTTGCCCACAGGTAGTAAGAGAACCAAGGAACCTCCTCACTACCAGCATGGTGCTCAAAGAGGAGTGAGTAAAGAGGATAAGGGGTTGGGCCAACAGTCCCCAACAGAGAAAAGTGCTTCCCCGGAGACTGAAGTGAAACCTTACAGCCAAAAGAACTGCGTGTCACACACTTCTCTGAACTGATTTCCCCAACAGCAGAAGCCATCCTCATTTCACAGAAAAGTCAGGGAGCAGGCAGAGATGAACAGGCCATCCCGGACGAGCTCAAGCATGATCCATTTATTCTGGATCAGCCGCGGGTGGGGCTGCTTCCAGGTGGAACAGAGCTAACCTGGGCATCCCCGTGTGTCTAGCCTTGGTTTGTCCCAGTGGGAAGGGAGGAGTGATGGAGATCTTCAGTCCTATGGAGCACTGGACTTCAAACACCACCACCCAGCCTGACTAATTTTGGCTTGCTCTTCTCTACCCCCAGAACCTGTAAGGTGGACTTCTGATACAGCATGGCAAAGCAAGTACACAGGGAAGTTACCCTGAATTTTATTGCACAAACATGAGCCATCAAACACTTGTTAACATTCAACTCAAGTATAACTAGCTCTTGCATTAGCATTTAGGAGCATGCTTAAATCTTCAGGAAAACATCACTAAACAAAGGAGAACGCTACACATTGTTTCAAGCGTTAAAAACATGACTGAATTCAAAGCACTGTGGTGATAAATGTACATTTCTCTTATGTCATAATTCTAAAATAGGCAGAATTATGCAAATTTGAATGAAACATGGTCACCTCAGCTTTCTCAGATGATTTCTTTTAGATTATTACAGGCTAATTGCACCCTTTGTTCTACTGGGTTGTTTTGTTTTTTAACATAGCATTAGATCATGCTGTTAACTATGTCCAGGAGAGGGTTATATATATGCACATATATACATATGTATATATATATTGCTCAATCAAAAACTGAAAATGTACCTCTTTAGACTCCTAAATATTTTTACTTGCACTGACTGTAAAGTTTCCATTTTCTGGATGGCAGTCACTTAGTACAAGAGCTCAGACCAGATATACAGTTATTAGAAACCCAACAGTTCTGAAAGTTCACTGAAATAAGGAGACCAGTTTGGGCTTAGATGTAAAAATCTATGTTAACTTCTATCCTCTGTTATAAAATACTTAGGAATAGCTGCTGACGTAATGCTTTGAGCGTGTCAAGCTTCTCATCTTCCACTTGAGATCAAAACAGTTTTCTACAGAGAATTCTCATAAGATAGTAACTTTTGTCTCCACAATTTTGTGGTAAAAGCTATTAAAAAACAAAAAAAACAAAAAAACCTTTTTAACAAACCTTTAAAAAAAAAAGAAGAAAAAGAAAATTGTAGCTGGTGTGAGTCTGTGTGCCTATGGAAGGCTGGGGAAATTCCCAGGGAATCTGTATTTTCTGAAGAAAAACTATGGAAGGTCTCCGGCCACCAAAGCAAAGCTTGGAGAGATTTAGAATGCAAAACGTTGCACAATTTCTCTGGGATTTTGCAACAGTGAACAGGGGATTTAGGCATTCTCCATCATCACAGCGCTCATGAAAAGATGAGAAAAAAATAAATGGAAATTCCTTAAAAGAAGGATCAAATTAAATAATAATAATAAAATCTGACACAAAAACTACCAAACCTGGCTTTCTCCATTCCCCATTTGTTTTACCTGAGATCTTTCTCCCACTTGGAAAGTTACACAAATGCTTCCTCTGGCATAAGAAAGGCAGTGTGCAACAGGAACAAGCCCAAAAAAGAGAGTCACCATCTTCAGTGACAGCAGTGGCTTACGCCTGCTAAGAATGTTTACGGGAACTGCAGCTTCTCCCTGATCTTAGAGCTCTGCAGGCACTAATTTTGTACGATATGAGTCACAGAGATGAAAAGTGTGGGCACTTCTCTGTAGCAAAGAGCATGCAGTGAAGCCAAGATTTTATTCTGCCTAATTCAGCCTATCTCCCAGGAATCAAACATAAAGGGGGAAAAACAAGTCTCCCAGAATTGGAATTTGGAAAGGCTATTAGTACAGAAAGAGAGCTGATAACAGGCTGACAAATCACAGGCAGAAACTTGAACATTTTAAGTCTCTGCGTGGCTAAATAGGGGTAGGTGCAACCTATTTCACTTTCTTGGCCTGGCTTAGAAAAGCACCAAGTTGATGGCAGAAAAAATTGTAACTGAAAGGACCACAAAAAGAAATCATCAGGCAGCAACAACAGAACAACACACACAAAGGAAATCAAAGGGAAATATTCAAGAAGAGGAAAAGCAGGGAGAGGAGGTGAGTTTGTTGGGGGGAGGCAGAGGGAGAAGACAGGAGTTAGAGGAAGCTAATATAATACCAGCAATCTGTGTCACGGATCCCTTCTCCGAAATCATTTGCCAAAACAAACAACTGAAGATCATTTCTGGAGGAAAGAACAAATAATACAAATAAGAAAGGAAATCAGCTTTGTCTCCCACGTCCAGAGAAAAAAATGACCAGAGGAGTCCAGGCAGGCACATGCAGGTAGAAAGAAGACCACCACCCCTTGGTCAAGGAAGTGATTGAGCCAAAGTCAAGAGGAACTCCTTGCTCGAATACAAGGACTCAGCTCAATCGCAGATAGTCATGGAGACACACCAGCGAATACACATCAGGACCCAACTATCACAAGAACACAAGGTATTTCTGTGGAACCTCACCTTTAGAAACTCTTCCCTCTAGTCAAAACAGTTAGTGACACTGCCTTGCAGGATGAACTTTAGATGCATATGCTTATTTGCAATGATTCCATAGCTGCTTGCTAAATATGCTTTGCCACATTCCAGTAAAATCTAAGGTTATGGTGACTCCTTTTTATTTCCTCAAGCAACTCTAAGCATACTGCAGACCTGTAAGAATCCATACACAGTAAGTAACAGAGGGGATCGTGGGAAGCTATCCTTCAGTTCAGAAGCCAAGCTGAAGTTGGCTACACTGGAACACTGATTGAGGTCGATCCAAAACATGGAAGGATACTCAAAAAGCTATCCAGAAATAACCCTCTTCTAACTTGCAATGCCATAACTGTTACCAGTATTTACATCTGAACATGTGCAGGTGGCATCAGTGCTGTGTTCCAGAAGCCTGATATCTGTGATTCCCTCAACAGCCATTCTTCAACAGGGAAGCTGTAACATGTAATTGCCTGTATCATGAGCAATCATTCTGAAATAGCTCAGTGTTTCAGAAATGAACTGAATCCTTGTTTAGCCATCTAGCAGGTAAATAATGAAATAATACAGTCACTTCATTTTGTGATAAAGCTGCCCCAACTTTCTGGAGCTCTGCAGCAAACAAAACAAACTTGAAAATACCCCGTTTCCTCAGCAGAACCACCTTACAATACTGATTGAATGATATTTCTTAGAGAAAAATAGCCTAAGTGTGAGATGGAGCGATTAGCTCCCCTTTTCCCTCCCTGTTATCCATTTCTAGATCTACAGCCACTGCAAGCACAGCATCTCCTGTCCCCTCCTATACCTTCCTGACTCCATACAGGATATCCACCCCAAGGGAGCCTGCCTTCCTAAAACAAACTGTTTCAAGATTCTTGGATTCCTTTTATCTGCCTGTAAAATGCCCCTCTGCAAACAAAGAATTCTCCCAAGGCAGGAACGCTGAGATACGCCACCGTGCCTTTTTGCTACCAGAAAAGGGTATGTGCAGAAAGCTACATTTTATCAAACACTTCCCAAGTAGAGTCCTGCAGAGGAGGAGACAGACTACCCAAGGGAGGCTGAAAAGCAGAGTCCAGAGATGGGTCTATTAATCTAAACTTCAGTTTGCCTCTTGCTCCAATTCACCTACGTGAGGAGCCTTCTGTCCCTACTGATAAAACAGAGAACTACACCGAATTTGGTGCTTAAAATGAAGCAGTGTGAGCATGCTTGTAGCCATCAAGCCACTACTGCCAATTAATTCTCCAAGGAGACTCAACTGCTGAACTCTTGCAGAGGTTCCCGGTCACCATGTTGCCCAATTCCTGCTCTCACAGCTTTGCCAAACGACCGAGAGCACGGGCAGAACGTGTGCCACAGCCACCCCCAGCAGGCCCTTGCGGGGCCTTACGCATGTTCCACACTGGGATAAACTGCAACTAATCACTTAGTGCTTGCAGATGGATTACGAGAATTAAATAGTTAAGGCTTTCATAGCATTTTCAAATTAATATGGCACTACAGCTCTGCACAGAATGTCGCAAAAATGCCTTCCCCAACAAAAAGCAGTCATACTGCATGTTTACAAGAAGTCCCCACAAGGCATTCCTCTCATCTTCCCTTTTAATGTATTCAGTACCTCCAGCAGCACTGTGAGGCAACACCTCCTTTCTGGAATAAAAATATATATAA
>PPHD01016642.1:0-15459 GCA_002909625.1 Bambusicola thoracicus
ATAAAACCACAATACTGGAACGTCTTTCTTGGGATGTGCATGAATCACTCTTCTTGTTTGTTATATGTTTTCTCATGTTTATCAAAATCAGGATCAAACAGCAGAGGAAGCTGAAACTTAAACATATGAAAGTCCTATAGTGCCTTTGATTCAGTTGTTAGAGAAATCTCGGTTTCCCAAGAGTTGATGACATTGACACATACACCTGCTGTACCGTTTGTTGCATAATTATGGAACAGATAACAATTTGTAATACCACTAAATATTGGTGGACATTGAATGTCATTACTGCTGGATGGGTGAGGGCTCTGGGGACAGAGCAGAAATGTCTTGTCTGTTTCTGGTAAGGATTCTTATACCATGATAGGCCACCCCAAACACGAATTTCTGCTAGAAAAACCATGAGCCCAGTAGCAAGTCCAAGCTAATTTCATTGCCTAGATATGTTGGATGTTCTATGCTCTGAGACTCCCAACTTAGACCGATCATTTCATACATAACCTAGTCTACACCTGCTATAAAAATACTGAAAATCACTGAATTTCTGCAGTAAAAAAAAAAAAAAAAAAAAAAATCAAGAAAAGACCCTCTTTCCCCTACACTAAAGACCAGTACAGATTCAGTTTAATATATCCTTGTGAAGATTGTAGAGGACCATGCTCCTGAGTGGCTAGATGCGCACCTTCCCAACAATGTTAGGATAAAGTTTAGGATAAAGTCAGTGGTTGGTTCTCTCTGCTCATGTTGAAGGACAGAGACTGGTGACTTTTTTCTGAAGGGGATATTTTGTTTCTTAAAACTTAAAGTATTCAACTCTACATCTTTAGATGAAATGAAACAATTACCACAGCTAAAAAATGTTGAATAAGCCAGTGTGAATGTATCTGAAATTGTTTTGCCATGTAAAAAGATCAGAGAAAGGAAGTTAACACAGGCCTGGTAAACTGCCTTCCTCAAAGGTGTAATGGAACATAACAGTATGATATGCAGTAATGTAGTCAGGGATGTCATCCTGAACAAAAAAGAAATTTGATACTGCCTTGTATCAAACTTCACTTAACCAATTTAGGATTTATTTTTTATCTGCCATGCATTAAAACATTAGCATCATAAACAGATCAATTCAAAGATTAAAAACAAATTTTTGTAAGTGTGTGATGTGCTGCCAATCACAGCACTTGAAAAGATGTAGGTATTGAAGTCATAAGGAGCTTGTATTATGAGCAAATGTATTAGTCCTTTGAAATTATCATGCAGTAATGCTCTAGAAAGAAATTAAATAAGACCTGAGATACATTATGATGTTTATTTCTCATTAATCTGATGGAGAAGTAGGGTTATATATTACACTTTGAAGTGTTATACAACTTTTAGGACTCCACAGCCTTTAACAGTAAGGATTATAATATTGTAAGAAATGTGGGAGAATGTCACAATTAGAGTGAGTACTTTGGGCTAGAGGCCACACTTATGTAAACAGGTGCAGACATTCACAACGTCTCTAGTTTTGATCAGATATAACTAGGTTAGTCTTGAACTGCTGGAAACTATACTTAATCATGGCTTTAGCATAAAACCTCTCTCAAGCAAGAATTGACTTAGGAAGTAATGGCTCTGTTCTGTCAGTCACTAAAAAGAGTTCAATCAATATTTAATTACATGAAGTAATTAGATTCAGATGAAACTTCATTCAGTATGTATCCTATGTACTAGTATTTCATAATCAAAACACAAGTGACCAGGATTTATTCTATTCACAAATACTGTCAAACTCTTTTGAATACTCAATATTTTGCTGAACCAACCGGCCCTTTTAAGAGTCTACAGCAGGAAATACAACACAAATTATGATGACCACATAGGTAAATGATTAAAAAAAAAAAAAAAAAGTCTACTGTAGAGAGGTAATAAAGGATGCTCCTAAAGTAATGCCTCCTATTTATTTCCATGGAAACTACAACAGACACAAAGAAAACTGTAACACTATTTGAGAGAGAAAATTTTCATCTATAAATACTTTTGCAATGCAGTCATTATCATTAGCTATGCAGTTTTGCAGCAGTGAACACGAGTTTGATGCAGTGCTTGTAAAAATCTGCACCCGCGGAGGTAAATCACTGCTGCTGTCACCACTGCTGAAACACACTCACGCTATTAGGTCTCCATAAACATTCAGTAATTGTCAGTGAATATCAATGGGTGCAAGCTTTTCCATATGGAAGAACTCAATGACACACCTTTGCTTCAGATATAGTTCCATGTTAGTCAGACTGCCCCTCTGCTACCATCTGTTGCATGGCAACAAAATATAATGGAATATTGGTGGGAAGATTCTACCTCTACTGTCATACCTCCAACACCTGTCTTTGATGTTGTGGGCCAACATAAAAAATAGGAGGCATTTCTTTTGGAGCAGCCCTCATACATGCAGATGTTTAATCAAGTATCTCATGAATGAGATAGGAATTTTAAAAAGGCTGTGAAAATGAGATAAGAATAACACAATTTCCAACTTTATTGCATCTGTCACACTGAGAAGTGACCTCTAAGTTCTGACTTATTTAACCCAGTTCATCTAAATATCATACAGGACCTACATTAGTTCAAAACTCATATCATATAATCAGTTGTTTCTAAGATCTTAACACTGATCATTGATAAATATGCTTAATGGAAACAACATTAAAGAACAATTCCAAGAGGCATCATTTTCATAACAGTAATAAATTACTCTTTAAAAAAAAAAATTATCAAGAAGACTGGTATAAATAGTGACAATTCAGGTTTTGTATCACAGATAATGAAAACAAGCAAAACAAGAAAGCTAAAAGGACAATTATATGAAATATTCAGAAAATGCACAAGAATTCCCCTGAAAAGAAACTAGTTTGAATATTAGGGCAGTATAAACTTTTCAAGGGAGGCTTAAATCAAGAGTAGGTACACTAATAAAAGTAAACAGTATCTACTGCACTCCATTTATCCACAGAGTAACTCCTATCACCAGAAGTCAAATGTGTTGGTGAAGCACTGCTTGCACTTGCTAAATTCATGCTGGGAACTTCTAGCAGGAGCTGTTTGATATTTATAATGCAAAAACAGAGTGGAGGAAACTATAGATTATTTCTGCGGCTCTCTGTTATGTCCATATGATAACATTTCATGTCTTCTTTCATTGTCACCATAGCATAACACAGACCAACAGGTTAGGCTTGTCTTCCGGAATGCTTCAAAATTTTTTCAAAATGTTATAACAAACTCAATGAAATCTGAGAGGAAATAGAAATTCCAAGCATCTGTTGGGCAATAGACTTCTAGATTCAGACAAAAAAAATAGAGAAAACAATAATTCAGAAAGGTGTCAGAAGCCACCTCATAACCAATTTGAAAAGTTGCATTAGACTTGAATTTATTACAATCAAATTCAGCAAGCCTCTTCACTTCAGGACTTCCACTCCCTACCCATTTCAAATAAGTATTTATATACTACCATTCATATAAAAATGAGAATTTTCATGCACATGGACAGTTATCTCATACTTAGAGAATATAGTTTATCATTTATCTTCTGACAGCATCTAAGCTTTACATTTTATTAAGTGAAATATATTTGCTTTATGAAAAACTAATTAATGTGACTGGCTTTTAAGTAACAACTTTTTTTAATGGCCATAAATCACTTAAATAAGATGAATATGTTTAATGAACTAGACTCATTTTCTGGTAGAACATCTGCTTAGCAGTGTTTTTGCTTTAGTATCTTTAGCATCTGAAACATAGAGCCACTTAAAGAGTGAAAAAAGAATAGAATAAAAGCCCACTTCAGAGACTTGCTAGAAATGAAATAAAACTCTTCACTAGCTAATACAATTTTTTTAATGTATCAGTTGCCTCACATATTTATTCTCAGATCTCAGGGATATTCCAGACTTCTCAGATTTGGTTATCAACACAATAATCTTTTGAATTTCCTTTAACTGAAAAAATGATCAAGTCTAACAAAAAGCTTTAAGTTTTCTAGAAAATAACATTATGAAAATAGTACATTATTCTAGTTTCTTTGACATGAATGTAGTAACTTTTAATCCGCATTTAATATTTTAAAACTACCTTACTTTTAGAAAAAAAATAACATTTAAAGCAATCCTGACATCTTTCTGAACTGTCTTTTTATTTGTCTTTATTTACATATATATCAATTCACAATAATTCGTCAGCATTTTAATTAATGCATTTTTTTTTAATTCAATTAGTCTAAAAGCCATTATATTTGGGAATGATTTACTTCTATTTTTATTGCCTTATGCTAATAATTGAGAAATGCTCGTATGAGTGTAATGAGTATGAAGTTCTATAATAATTATGTGAAGATGAGAAAGTATTCTGTTTATTAACATCTTGTTTTAGATGGATGAAACCATCTAACAAACAGAAGATGAACTCTTATAAAAAATGTTTACATTTTTATCATATAAATTATTGAAATTTTTTTGTGTAATTTGATTGATACAAATGATACCTTAGCACATTCTCTTTCAAGTAAATTCTAGCCTGACAGTCCTAGGAAAATTCTCATCAGCAAGATGTTCTGCCTCATTCTAATTCACGTACTAGAGGAACAAGTTCATTACAATCTCATGAATGAGATTTGTACCTCATCTTTCACACTAGAGAGTTTGCCTGGCACAAGATACTTCATGTGATTGCTCATGTCAGTGTGGCACATGTTGGTTTAGTTCTCTGTAGTAAAACATTTTATGTTATCCTCCAAGACCTTCTGAGCATGACTTCCTCACTCCAGATTTGAGGACACAATCTGAAATCTGCACATAAAATGCAGGATATAGTATCAATTACAGTGTATTTACCTTAGAGAAGTGGAAACGCTATATTTTTAAGACCAAAACCAAAACAAAGATAAGGAGAAAATCTTTGGATTGCTTTTAGTGACTAAAGAAAATTTTGATTAACTTTAAGAAAATAATTTATTTAAGATGGAATGTGCTTCACAAGAGACAGAATAAATTAAAAAAACTATACCACTCAAAACCAGGGAACAAATTTCTTTCAACCCAAAATATTTTATCATATACCCATGCTTTTACAAACAGTGTCAGCAAAACCAACTTTGCCAGCAATATGATTTCCTTAAAAATATGTATTTCTAAATTTTTGTTTTAAATTTACATGCACTTTAACCCTCCATATACACAGCAAGCATTAGAAAGAGACAAACTATTATCACCTTAAATACAAAAAAAGCTATTCAAACATCTACTGACCTTTGTAGAGAGTCTGGCTGCAGTTCTCACACATCATGATCTTAGACACAGCTATGGTAATTGTGGAAGGCACATTAAGTGTTCAGAGAAATGACATGTTTAGCATATTAATCTTTAAATAAGAAGAGAATTAAGATATAAAAATGTCTACTACTAACGGTACTTCTCTGAAAGTACCCACCACATCCTAATTAACTTTGTTGATTTATT
The DNA here is from genome assembly GCA_002909625.1 of Bambusicola thoracicus. Classification (NCBI taxonomy): domain Eukaryota; kingdom Metazoa; phylum Chordata; class Aves; order Galliformes; family Phasianidae; genus Bambusicola; species Bambusicola thoracicus. The sequence continues at coordinate 5,493 of PPHD01016642.1, forward strand.
GACTTATTTTATAAATGAATGAACTCTGTGAGCAAGCAAAGGCTGAGCTGAAGGACACACAGGAAGCACTCTGTATGTTGGACCAGTGACTAAGAAATTCATCTCCTTACTCCTTCCTTCATTCTTTAAGCAGATTGTCTTCTGAATACACAGTGTTAAGACAAGTTTTGCACTTGTCTTCCACTTCAAACATTTCTCACAAATCAGAACACTCTGAAATACCAAGTAAAGTAATGTTAAGCAATTACCACGCTCCCAAATTAAGAAATTAGATGTAGAGATGTCCTCATTACATGAGCACCTTCAGTACAGAAGCGTGCTGTGATTGGATTAGCAATACTGTGAGCATATACTGCAAGATGAACAATAAAAAGGTGTATATTGTCTATTATGTGTCTTATTACTAAAAATATTATGTATAAATTCACTATGTATTTATATAAATACATATCTTAAAGACAGATCTTAATCAACAAACATATCAGAGAAGGAGTCCCTTCAAATTTCAAACTAAGAAGCAGAAGATCTATCTTAAATTAATCTGTAGAACCAATGTAAATTAATTCCAGCTAGAAGGGCAATTCTGAACATCAAAACTGTCTTTTTACACTACTGCATCACAGGATAATTCAGGGTTGTTGGGCAGTGATTAAGTGACAGAAGTTTTCAGTTAATTAATTGTGTTGTTTTAAAAGGTTCATGAGGGCAGGAGAGATTAATTGATTTATTATTCAACAATGCTGCTATTGCTAATTAAATCTTTCATTAACATCTTATGAGAATTAGAGATCTCCAACCCTTCTTCCTTTTATTTCCTATACCCACTGATAAAAGTAGTAGTATAAATTTATGTCTAAATTCTCTGCTTCTAAGAGTTATAAGACCCTAACAGAATCTTTCAGCTCTCTTTTTACTGTATAAAAATACGAAGATTATGAACACAATAGGACCATTTACAGAAAGATTACTCTTTCTTTGAAAGGAAAATGTATTTACACTTATGCAGGCATTTGCACTGACTTCATTGAGAGCTATGAGATTTCAGGCAGGTAAGCTCTCTTTAGTACTGGTTTCTTCTACTGATATCCTTTTCTGCTCCCCAATTACTGTTGTCTTCTGTTTCAGCTCAATAACTCAGTACACTGAATGTGAAAATCCACCTAAAGTTTGAAGAAATACAAGAAGTGAGGCAAATTATTCTGTTTGGAGACTTTCAATAGATTTTTATAGATTGATACTTTTTTTATTTTGATTTGAAAAGTAGTTTTTATTTTAGACTATTATATTTATTTATTTTACAAAACTTCTAAGTCTTTTAATTTGTTAACAATGCAGAAATCATTTTACCTACATTTATTGAAGCTGACTGGCAATCTTCACACAAGAGGGTGGAATGAGAATGTTTGGTCATTTCTGCTTGGGATCCCAAGCTGTGTTGGAAATGGGTTTAGAGGAAGTTTCTGGGTCACAATTGTTCTGCAGATATCAGTAAGAATCAAGAAGCACCTTAGAAATAATATCGTGTCCTTATTATTCACTGCAGACAATCAAATCAGAAAATCTTAACTTTTACAAAATAAAATTCAAATTTAAAATAAATGTGTTTTGTTTTTTTTTCCCAGCTTCCACAACTGCAGTGACTGTGGAAGCACAAAGGCTGGTATAACCTGGACAGAGGCACATGGACTAAGACACTGACCCTCCTGAAATATCTTCCTCATATCTGCTAGAAAGAACACAGGAAGACCCCTCTGAAATGAAAAATAAACAAAACAAAAAACTCCCAAAATGAGTCATTATGCACTTTTGATGCATATAAAAGTCAAAATATTTCCCCTGGTCCTTCTACCATTATTCATAACTCATTAACTTTAAGCAGACTCTTTCCTAAGAGATGTATGAGTACAATTCATTAATGTCATCTATTTGTTGTCCTCTAACCTCAGTGTTCTTTTAATGTTTCTGTACCAGAGTATTTTAAAAACAGAATTACTGCTTTAATTATTCAACGTGACCATGTAAGAATCATAACTAATATGATTTATCCTTATTTCCCATGTCTCTATTCTTTACGTGCATCTTAAAAAGTATGAAATCTCCCTGTAGGAGACTGAAGTTTTACATTACATCGCTGATTTTTGTAATCTTGTTAAAAATAGATCAAAACAAATATTTTATTCAAAATTTTACTGCAGTATGTTATCCACCTACCTTATCTCCTTGAACACTTTTAACTTTGAAACTGCAAAATCTGACAGAGACCAGGTGCAACAACTCTCTTATATTCTTAAACAGTTTATAAATAGATACACTCATAACTTTTTTTCCCCCTTTATCATGTCACCATCCATTTTCTGAAGACTCGGTGCAAATACACATTTGTAAGTGTGTACTGTGCACGTGAAATGTATGTGGACCATTGAACAAGTCAGACCTACCCTTCCCTTTTAAAAGAAGTACCAAAAAGTCTATGAATGATAAGTAACTTCAAAAATTACTGACATACTGATTTCATTAGCTATATATGTGATTTAGCAAGCAAAATGGACTTTTTTCTTAGTAGATTTAGAAAGACTATTTTGTCAAGCTCAGAATGTTAGGAGACAGCCAGCTCATTAAAGCATTGTAAGTTCTAAACATAACATTTCTTTCAGAAGGCTATTTACATATATTCCTTTCCCAAATCAATACTAAGGGAAGTACAGTTTTAAGTAGAAAATATTCAGAATTTGTCTGACAAACACCAATGTTCTTGTGATTCAGTGTTAGGATTCACAGCAACTCCTGTTTTCTTTCTCTCAGGTCTTAGAGTCTTACTTTATTCCTGAAGATTGTCTTCAAGTAGTTAATTAGTTTTGTCACTCAACTGTCACAAATTGGATTACTGATTTTTTTTAATTTTATTTTAATTCTAAATCTCAGATCCTTCTGACTAAAATGGTGGCAAAAAGACAGAGTAACATCTTGGGGTTAGCTGTAGGCACAGAAATATAGTAAAATTAGAGCTCTGAAATGGTTTCCAGGGTTTCTTTAATATGCATATCCTAACACTATTAAAGGATCAAAGCTCTGTCTATCATTCTGTTTTTAATATCTTTTTACCCCATTAAAGATTAAATACTTCATCATTCTCTGAATATACTATATAGCCACAATGAACTTACTCATTACTTGTATTAATAAAAGATTTCTGAAGTACTTGTTGAGCTACTTGATAAAATATATAAATTCCTTCAGAAAGGCAGATGAAGTTGATAAAAATATATAAAATATCCAAGTGAACATTAATATATTCAATTGTTATTAATTTAAAATAGGTATCAGTTTAATTACTATTGTATTACAGTTGTTGCCAACAGAATCTTTTTTTTTTTTACGTGATTTTCAGCCAGCTTCATTTCTTCCACATCTTCAAAAGGAAACAAAAAGCTCATTTTAACATATCTGTTTAGTAGTATTGTATACCTAAATTAATATATTATGAAAAACTTTCAGTTATGTGAACTTTATAACTTATATAAAACTCTATAATCAGCAATCACTGTTTTAAAAGCTGAGATTCTTTTACCTAGAAACTTCATAATACTTCTTATCAATTGTGTTCATCTTCTTTTTTGTTGTTAAAAGCAAATAAAGGGGAAAAAAAAGAAAATAAAATGTAACCACTGATATAAAAACCTGGTGGATGCTTACCCTTCACGATCACTTAGAAATATGTAGAATTTAACAAGATACAAGCCTAATACACTCCATGTGTATCAAATCATAGAAACAAAATACTGACTACTTTTTCTGTTGTTGTTTTATCTTCAGGAAGATGTATGAATGCTTATGTTCACTTCCTTCACCTACAGGTGTACAGGCTTTCCTATCTCCCTGGGACATATACATATAGGGGAGGGAAGTGGAGTTACATAAGTAGATAATGTTTAAGCTTTTGAATGAGACTGAAATAAAGCAAAAAAAAAAAAAAAAAAAAAAAAAAAGAAAAAAAAGAAAACAAGGAAGAGTGGGAAAACAGATGAAAGCCTCTTTAGCATCCATGGCTCTATTTAAATCTTCTTTTCTTCAGATTTCAAAAGTTTCTAACTAATTTCAGTGGGAATAGCCCCTTTGAATGCTACAGTAGGGACACTATGGAAATTTATTCGGAATTACTTAACTGGTAAGTGACACAAGCATTAAAGCCAATAACCTGAAAGAGCTCCTAGTTATACCAGAACAAAACTTTATCTTGATTTCTTTTAATAACCTAGAATAGTCAACTCAGAGTGTTATTAAACTGGTTAATCCTTTCTATTTACTGACAGGTTTATCACTTCCAAATCTGTACTGTCAGCGTAGTCACTCATAATTTTCTGAATATCTGATCAAGTATTTTCTTGTTAAAACTAAGATGTACATTAGCATATGAATCAATGAGTTCACGTTAAAAAACTCTTAAGTGTGCTGCTATTGACCATTTGCATAACTTACAAAAATAAATAATCTTTCAGGAACAATAAGAATGTCAGTTTGCAATAAAATACTCAAAAGAGGAGAAAGATCTTCCTAACCTTCCATGAAAAACCTGAATCTATTCTGTTAATAGCACTGGCACAATTGTCTGAAAAATACACAAAACAATTTCAAAATGTTTCATCTTAAACAGTCTGTAACATGAGAAACTCCACTGAAGTTCAGATCCTCCTAGAATCTTCTTTCTAGGGCACTCAGTAGAACTTCATGAAGTAATTTGGACAGCATCAATTGCTACGCATGTTTGGTTTCACCAATCTCAACCTAAAAAATGACCGAAATGCTCTGCAACATTTCAAAGCATAAATGTTCAGAGGAAAGTCATTAAGATAATTCTTTTTCACAGTATAAGATAGCCTGAATCTTATTCAAATAAGCATTGGCTGGACCTCTGCAGTAGAGCATGACTTTCAGCAGTTGGCAAGGAGGAATATGACTTTCAGATCTGACAAAACCCCTCACAGGGCAATGCCGGTACTTCACAGGTGCTCACTCTGCCCAAAGACCATCAAGAAAAGTTGAGAATTCATCAGCAGGAGCTGGCAGCATCAGAACAGCTGGGAGGCAAGTCACACTCTTTGGAGAAAGAGTGCTCACCTGATGAGCAATTGGTCTTGAACTGTTTTCTGGAAAATTAACTTAAAGGCATCTGTAGTCATGAATAACAATGATTTATGACACTTCAAGCTTCAACATAGGCATTTGTTTTTGTCTAATTGCCACCTATCTGCCATGTGAAGAAATCACTGTGGTAACTAAGATTCATATCCTCCTAAAACCACAGGATGGTTGAGGTTAAATGGGTCTTATGGAGGTCACCTGATCCATCTCTTCAACCCCCTACTCAAGCTGGGACACCTGGTTGCCCTGAACCAAAATAATTTTCAAAATATTAAAATGATCTGGATGAAATTATCTATTTTGCCTCAGATTTTCTATACACTTTTATAATTATAAAGTAACAGAATAAGGGAAATAAGGTTTGAGTTGGTTTTTGTTGTTGTTTGATGTCTTTTTGTTGTTTTGTTTGCTTGTTTGTTTTAAGAGGAGCAAGAGGGAGAAAACAATGGCTTCTGTCTATCTTTTAACCTCAATTTATTCAGGAATGGAGAAGGGTCAGAAAATGAAAGTAAAACATTATTTCAAGTCCAACACTAAAAGCTGCATTTCTCAAGTACTTATTCCCTCCCTGACTTTTCACACTGTAAAACTTTCCTCTCCTACATCCTTAGTTTCTTGCTTGGAAGAGATTTGGCAGAATAAATGTCAGTAAGAGTTTGTTTTTGGTAAAATTACTCAAGGTTCTTCTCACTTTACAATTCCAACCTGAAATTCACATGCAAATTTCTACTTCAGCACATTCTGTTGTTAATTTTAGGAATGTTACTAGCATTCAGACTGTAGAAACTCAGGCAGAGCAGGTATAACTTATCATCTAAGTCTCCTTTTCTTTCATGCTGTACAATACCAGATTCTTTCCTACTTAATTCATTAAATCATGTAAAATTTTTTTGTTCAGTTTAATTTTTTTTTTTATCAGAGTACATCATCTTTAAACATTAAAACTGTGCCACGGAAGGCTTTCCAGAGAATGTTTATCTATGATTATCTCACTTCTGTCATGTACTATGTCTAGTAGCATCCAGAAACCTTACAACCTGCAGTACACCACATATTTAAAATGTGTGGAGACAAGAGCTGACATGAATTCAAAACGCAATATTGTCTCCTCTGCTTCCTAGTATCCCTGTTCCATGCAGCAGTATTAAAAAGGAAACAAGACATCAGGTTGTGTAAAAAATAGTACGGAAGGACAACTGACAATGAGACGAGGGCAGCAAGAACTTAAGTGATTATATCACAACCTGCATACTTTATAAATGTCTTTTGTACAACACTGCTTGCTTTAAGAAGCAAGTTTTTGATTCATACTTTCTGATTGTATTTTCTACATATTTTCATATTGGAGAAGTAGATAAACTGTATGGTGATCACGACCATAAATGCATCGAGGATTGACATAAATTTAAAATTGTTCTCTATCATGTAGGAAGATCTTTGCTGGAAATTTAAATGCCGTAAAACTATTGATAAAATATAATCCTAAGTGTTTTAAAGATTCCAACCAAAGAAAAATCACTGTTACAAAAAGGAAAAAAAAAAAAAAAAAGAAAAAAGTAACTAAAAAATGGAAGAAATAGGGCATTTCCATATAGAGGAAAGAACAGAAGAAAAACTGCATTTTCTTTTTTAAAAGATAAAAATATAAGGATTCTCTAACATCTTAGAAAGTGATAAATGAAAGTCATTAGTCTATGTTACATACTACAAAATAGAAAAAAAATACACACTGATCATTTAGTGCATTTTCTAAAGCTGCTCAATCTTTGTTCAATCAATTTTACATACAAACATTGTTTTCTACAGATCTTGAGAATCCTCACAGAATAAAGATTATATAAATAGGGAGAATGAAAACTATAAAAGCCTATCAGGTTGCTCATTTTCCGAAGATTGGAGATTAAAAAAATCTCAAGATTTCAGGGCTGTTTTTTATCCATGAATAAACAAGAAACGAACCTTAGTGCTAGTATCTCCCAAGATTTATCATTCATTGATATCACACAAGTAACAAAAAAAGATCATTTGTTAACCTAATAAAACAATAAAGAAAATGTCCTTATGAGATCAGGAAATAGAAACCATTAGAAGATCACGATAAATATAAGTGATAACTCACTAGAAAGAATAGCATTGGTGGATTATTAGCTTTGTATAGGAGCACTGGCTTCTATCAATAAAATGGCTCACCTTAATCTTAAAGAGAAGAAACAAAATAGCAAAGAAAAAACACATACCTATGTAGCTCATAAAATCATATTATCTGGCTTGTTCTTCATGCATGATTTTCAAGAAGTAACTGTTAGTCGCCACTTTCCTTTTCACTGCTAAATCATTATGGGCTGCGGGACTTCAAACTCCTACAGAAAGCATCGCTGATCAAAACCTTCCTGACTTTACACGCCTTAAAAGCAATCATGTCCAGCTGGTCTGGCCAGCAGCAGGAAGTCAAACCTGAGGTTTCTCAGCTCAAGTTGCTTTTAAGCAGAGAAGATCATGGCTTTTGAAGGGAGCTCTGTCTCATACACTCCTTTGGTAATGCAAGGTAGATAAAGCAGGTGAGAACAGCTCACATTCAGAGTGTTAGTTTTCTACTGGCTTTGTAGTTCCAGTGATTTAGAATATGTAGCTACCTTTTCCTCTGAAACAGGGTCACTATGAGTTTATCTACACATCAACACATCACATCTAACAGTTATAGCCTGAATTTCACTGCTTGAAATTTGTCATAGGTACGTATCCAGGGCAAAGAGTATATTGCATTGGAACCTGAAACTCTGAGAAAACTAAGTTGAAAGAAGTTGTCTGAAATGACCTGTTTAAAATGAGAAAGAGAGAGAGAAAAAAAAAAGAAAAAAAAATGGAGATTTTCAGTTTCAGAATTCTCCATGTCTTCTCGCTATACTCAGTCATGGTCCCATAGAGGCTTGCCCATTTCCCATAAATTTGCCTTACATGTCATGTCATTTAAGACAAAAAACATGTTCAACCTATTCAGTTTTGTGAAAAGTGTCATCATTTGTTTTCAGGTTTTACTGTAAAATGGAAATAGATTTTGCATAGCAAGCAGACCAGTCCTTACATTTGATCCTTATAAATGCACATTTTCATTGTGTTACTCATTTTTTATTCATTTTCAGGAATAAACGTTAGCAAAATTAAATTCTCATTCATCTTGTAATTTTACAGAATAGCCTGATCTCCAAAAGTAGCTGTGCCTTTGAGGTGGAGAATATATCATGTTCTGTAATTACTGGAGGGGTTAGCAATCTTCAATTTGATTTTTCCTATTCTTTAATTTTCACATCAAAGGCAATATCAACATGCATTACAATCACTCTGACATATTGCAGATTAATTGTTACTTATCAAATATTTTGTATAAACTTTCTGTAACATCTGAAATAATAAAAATTATGTTTCAAGTATCAACATTTAATCACAACGTTTCTGAGAATATAAGTTCCTTAGGTTTACAGTATCACAAAACATTAAAATGTGATCAATGTGACAACTTCAAGACTTGAATAGTAGATCCACTAGGAAAAAAAAAATACTTTTTAAAAGTGCACAATATAAGGAAACAATATTTTCTTGACTAGAATAATTAGTGATACATTTCCACACTTTATGTTCTCTTCTATTTATTAAATGTTACCACACAAATACTTGGCAATTTATAAGTATTAAGAGCCATTGGGGTGTATATTTTTATTAAATAATATCCTCCTCTAGTAGGAAAAGGTCTCAACATATTTTCACTTATGTAATGCAACAGGATTTAATGACGGCCCTGAGAAAAGTTTCAGTTTATACATTTCCTAACTCTTATTCTAGTACCTTTAAAAATTGTACTACAATGTATGATTGTTAGTTCTCATTCTTCACTATCTGTCTCTCTTATGAGTTTCCACCTGCAGAGATGTACAGACTAATAAAACTTTTACGTTTCCTTCTTCACAGAAAAATAAATGGCAAGCTAAGACAAAACTTGTCAGTGTACACTGTAGAAGGGAAATCTGTTCAGTCTTGTCTGGACTATGAAAATCACAGAACTCTAGTGCTGGAAGGGACCTCTAGGGATCGTCAAGTTCAACTGCCCTGCTAAAGAAGGTTCCCTACAGCAGGTCACACAGATAGTTATCCAGGCAGGTCTTAAATATGCCCAGAGAAGGAAAAACCACAACCTCTCTGGGCAGCCTGTTCCAGGGCTTTGTCATCCTTGCAGTAAAGAAGTTCTTCCTTGTGTTAGTTTGGAACTTCCTGTGCTCTAGTTTCTGCTTAATGTTACTTATTCTATTGTTAAACTTATTCTATAAGTTAAACATACATGTAATTGCTAAAATTCAAGGTATGTTACGGTAGTATTATATTTCATAAGTCATTATGAAAAAATCAGGAGGAATGATTAATGCTTTTTCCCTTTATTTATATACGTATTTTTCATTCACACACTACATTTAGATGCTTTTACTCTTTAGTTCTTGTTTTCCTTCTAATTCTTGTTCTTAAAATGTCTGTTAAAATTTGTATGGATCGCAACATTCTTAGTCCAGGAATAAGTCCTACTGACTGAAAAAGGATCTGAAATTATAAAATGTTTGTGAGAATCCTTCTTTGTCTTCTGTCTCAAAGCTTGCTTCCTTGTGATAAGACTCTTAACTTATTTATGGAGGTGGCAAACTATGGGTGCTACCGTGTAACAATCAACGTCACTCCAACATTTGACAGCACCTTCCCCAGAGCTGCTTGCCTCTGGAAGATAGTGTCCGGAGTGGTTACTGGCGGAAGATCTGGCCTAACAGCCCCAGCTTGGTGTGGGAAAATT
>PPHD01016643.1:0-15458 GCA_002909625.1 Bambusicola thoracicus
AGCCGCGGGCATGGGGGAGCCGCGGCGCGCTGTGCGACGGTACCGCTTCGTGGGGAGCCCGGCGGGAGGAGAGGAGCGCGCGGTGCTGGTGCTGCGCGTCCCCGAGGTACGGCCCCGGGGGGTGGAGGGGCGGAGAGCGTCTGGGCGCAGAGTCACAGCAACACAGCCGTGTGTTTCAGGTGCTGGACCCGCAGTATGGCATGTATGCGTGGCCCTGCGCCGTGGTGCTGGCTCAGTACGTGTGGTTTCACAGGAGAACCCTGCCCGGCCGCAGAGTGCTGGAGGTAACGTGCTCACCTCTCACCATCACAGCCACATCATTGGTGCTCTATCACCCTCAGCCCTTCTTGCCCCAGTGCAGTTTGGGTGGAGGTAGCAGGGAACTGCAGGCTCACACAAACATGCATAAACACATCCCACACTTCATGCACCACTTCAGGGTCTCCCCAGGACAGAGAAGCCCTCCTAGCAGCAGCCCTGCTTCATTAAGTCCACACATCTGCACGTCTCATCCCCCTTTCCCTGCAGAACAGCTTCCATCCGACTCCAGAGCACCTCTCCCCGACCCTCAGCTCTCAGGGCTGGCAGGCTGCAGTGCCCACACAGCACCCCTGCCCTCTGCATTCACAGCTTCCTTCTGTCCTGTCAGATCGGTGCAGGTGTGAGCCTACCCGGAATGATAGCTGCTAAGTGCGGTGCTCAGGTGACGCTGTCTGACAGCGAGGAGCTGCCTCAGTGCCTGGAAATCTCTCGGCAGAGCTGCCTGATGAACCACCTACCCCACATACCCATTATAGGCATCACCTGGGGTCGCATATCTCCAGAGCTGCTCTCTCTTGCTCCTATAGACATTATTTTAGGATCTGATGTCTTCTTCGACCCAAAAGGTATGTTAAATCTCTGATAACTCTGACTTGAGACAAACTGCAAAGACTCAATTTATTCATGCAGTTAATAGAAAACAAAACGTTCCTAGAGCGATAGTTGCTGAGCTTGTTATTTCTTGCAGTAATTCCATATTAAGCTATCCTACAAATACCTCTGCAGGGTAAGCGAATGGGAAGTGGAGCCATTAGCTAACTGCTTAAGGCTGTGCTGTCAAGGCTCTCCCACAGCTGCAGCAAGTCTCACATTGATTTTCAACTACCTTTTCATAGAAGCAGGCATATTTAAATGCATTTAGATCCTAGAAACTAACCAAGACTGCTCAAATCTCCCCTCATCTATGCAGACTTTGAAGATATTTTAACTACAGTTTATTTCTTACTGGAGAAGAATCCACATGCTCAGTTCTGGACTACTTACCAAGTCCGAAGGTAAGTTTTCCCCCCCCCACACATGTGAGACTCAGACATTAAATTCTATTTATTTGTATTAACAAATGTTAACTTCTCAGACACGCAAATGTAACCAATTCCAAAGCTACTCTCAGGATGGTGAATCAGGCTGACAGCAGCCAATATATCCTAAGAATATCAGACAAGAACAGCTAAGCACAAGTTTATTGTTGACTAGAGAACCATTACAGACTCAGAATGTCATATACGTTTGCTGAGTCTCTGCTGAATCACTGCCTAAGTGACAAACCTGGGTTGCATGTTCACACACTGCTGTTTCTTCCCCTCAGTGCTGATTGGTCTATCGAAGCTTTGCTCTACAAATGGAAATTGAAGAGCATCCACATTCCGTTACATTCGTTCAGCGCAGACAAAGAGCACTTGGCCAGCTCTTCTCTGCCCAGCAGACATACAATTGAAATGATGATCATCTCACTAGCAAGATCAGATGGTACTTAAGTTTATTCCACTTGTTGGTTCCATTACAAGATTATACTTTAGCACGGATCTGCAGGAAACAGTCTGATTGACAGCAAACCTCATGTATATATTTTGGAAAGCAGATCCCCGTTAGCAGTACTCCTTAAAACATGCATTGTAAAAATAAATCTGTTTGTGTAACTATGGCTTTTGAGAAACCTGTTCTCCTTCCCAAAGACCAAGTTCTGTTTCAGAGACTCGTTTCCATTATGTGAGCCACTACACAACACAGCAACCTGACAATCCACAAGATCCAACTGAAAGTCACAACGTCAGCTACGAAGAAAAGTTACCAAACTCTTTTAAAGGTAAATGGATCCCTTCAGATTGGTTTCCTACGACCGAAGCTCATTCCCTTAAGGTTCTTATTATACAAAACCCAGCCCCTGTGATTGAATCTATGCAGACTGCTGCTGGACACTCAGTCCTGGAACACAGAAACTCCTCAGTTTGTAGAAAAGCACTTTTAATCCCTGGTCAAGCCAGACTGCAAGTATTCAGATGTTTCCATTTCCATTTAACATACATGCATAAAGTTAACAAGGCATTGCAATAACCCTTGACATGTGATGATTGACATTACAATCCATTTGGTATCCAAAAAAATAAAATAAAATCAAGAAAAGAATGATCACTAAGATGAGCTACCATTAAGCAGCAGCCTGTTGAATCAAGACAAGCACACAGCAAATGCAATTAGTACTGCTCAGTGTGTATCCTCCGTAACAACATCCAGCAGCCCCAGTTTGGTGTTTGGAGCCTGGTGTGCAATACTATCGTACAGCATTTGGGTTAGTCACAATACCAGCAAGTCTGCCCGGAGTCATTTAAAAGCCACCCCAGTGGATAAAATTAAGAAGCAGTAGAATGCATTCTGTTACTATATAGAAGTTAAACATTGACAGTATCATTGCAGAAATCTTTTCAAGCTAAAAATAAGCTGACTCAGACATTAAGTTGAGAAAAGTTAACACAGGAAAAAAATGTTTAATATTAACTACAGAGACAGTGGGTATAGTACAAGATGTCTTAAGCAAAAGATACACCAATCGGTACTTACAGAGGAATGAACCATTTCTTTCTTAACATTACATTTCTCAAATAGAAGTTCATATATGCATGTTGGCAAGATTTACCATTCTGGAAAAAATAAGGTGTGTATACCATCAGCTAGATGTGCTCACTGTATGCTCCGTTATTTTTATGCAAGGCCCGGGTGATTGGAAGTGCAGTTGTCAGGCATTTTAATTAACTGGACAGCCATTTGTTTCTGCACGACAAGGCATCGTTACACAGGAGCAATCAGGAGAAAACAGGAAACAGCCAAGCACTCTGCACTGCAACACGCCACCTTAACAGCTAACCAGCATTACTCAACTGCTACACAACTGCGCCTAGTGCACAAAAATACATAAGAGAAGAGATTAGAATTGAGTCTGAGAAAAACAATCCTTTCAAACATCAACTGTCACCTGAAAAGATTTCTACCAATTTGAAGATACTATTTCAATTCAAAGTAAAAAAAAAAAAAAGCATTTACAGTAAATTTCAAATTGAAGGGTTTCTGTTTTCCTTCAGAATTTTACTTAAGGAATGAAGACAAAACTGAGGATACTTTTTGCCAGCTACTCAGCACAGAAGAGCTGTGCGCCCCCTCAGTATGAAACTTGAGGCAGCGAGTTACCATCCGTTAAGTCTCAAATGCAAGTCAGAGCTATATAAACAGAAATGAAGTTTTACCTCAAATATCCAAGCCAATAATGAAATCGGTAGTCGTTCACTTCACTAAATTACAAGAAATTTGAATAACAGCAACAAAATGGCACATAAAATGTAAAATCTGCCACTCGAGGCGCAACTTAAACAAGTAAAAAGTTAGACAAAATGGTACAAAATAACCTTTTCGCCAGCTGGTTGCTCGTGCCAGGGGTCTCTCCAATGGGCTGTAGACTCAAGCGATCCTTTCCCCCCAAAGGCGTCCTTTATGGAGATTCTCATTTATCTGATGCATCTAGATTTGAAGAAAGAGAAATTCAGCTAGGTTTCTACCTCGTTTCTTCTCCGCTGCGTGGATGACTTCAGGTATACTTCTAGTTGTGTTTCAACTGGCTTTGCCTAATTCCTTAACCGTTCTGGGCATTACCACGGTGTGTTCCACCTCCCCCCCGTGTGTCGTTTGAATTCAGAGGCCAAATGTAAGGTTCTGTGAAAGTATTTTGCTACAAAGAACAAACACCAGGCTGTCCATCACCCCGCTTTTAATTTGAATCCAGCCTGTTTCGCAATCAATTACTGGAAGTTAAATACAAGTTGGAAAGCTACGCTTCATGTTAAAGGCTTAACTAAACTAATTAAGGCTCAAGACAAAGTGCCGCTAGTTTTGCTACCATTATCTAACTTCAGAGCTAGCTCAGGCCCTTTCCTTTTAAAAAAGAGGACCAAACAGTTTGAATGGGTTAAAGACACACTATCCTTTCCCCACCCGGTGTTATCCTTAGGAGCCTCTTCAAGTTGACAACTCGAGGAAAAACTTAGTTTCCGTCGTTTGTTCATTGCAAGGAATTTGCCACTTTGCTACAACAGTTACCTCCAGTCAGTACAACGGCCACTGAACCGATCTTCCGTTCCATTCTAAAAGGATAGTGTATCTTTAACATTTAAAGACAAACCTGCTCCAATACACGCCCACAGAAACTGGTCCCTGGAGGATCAGCCAAATCAGTTAAAATCTGCAATACTGGCCAATATTCTTTTAGCAAACAGGAGACCGCAGCTTTAAAGGGGAAAATGCAGATGTTGGATAAATACAGTAAGAAATAGTCATTTTCATCATAGGTTGCGTCTCATACAATATTTTATCAAAACCAAGCCATTAATCTCTCAACAAAACATGAAAATTTTCTGCGCAGAAAGCCCTTTGGTATTAATTTCCCTAAACCAATAACCAAAAAGCACTGCTCAAGAAAAAGAAAAACAACAAACAGCTAACAACGTGCCCCACTAAGATCCACTCGGTTCGAGCTATTAATACTACCAACTACCCAACACCCCACTTAAGTGCTACAATAAAGTAACATGCAAGGTGTGCCGATCCCGAGGTATGTTACCATTCTCCTAGGAGGACACAGCTCCTTCCTCTTCCGGAGACTTGGGAGGGCTCTTAGACCTGGATCTGGAGTTGGATTCCCTCTTTGAAGCTGGTGGAGGGCTCCTAGATCTGGACCGAGATCTCGACCTGGACCGAGATCTGGAGACAGATGAGGACTTTGACTTGGATCTCCTGGCAGATCTGGACTTGGAGGTGGAGCGCGAGCGGGAGCGTGTGCGAGAGCGGGACTTGGAGCGGCTGTAGCGAGATCGGCTGCGGGACCGAGAGCGGCTCCTGCTTCTCGATCGGCTGCGGCGGCGTCTCCTAGGGCTAAAACCAAAGAGGAGCAGGAGGGAGAAAAAAAAAAACAACACGTTAGAATGGCACACAGGCGGCTCAACGGTGCGCACTACAACTCCGGGACAGGGCGGGAGGAACGGGCCCACGTGGGTTAGAAAATGAGCGTTCAGAGGGCGCCATTGTTCAGAGCGAGTGGCCGGGGGCTAAGGCTGCTAAGGACAACTCCACGTGTTTCCGCGGCTCCCTCCCCGCCCAGAAGTTCCCTCGGAAAGCGGAAAAGAGCCAACAGGCTGTGCCGTGAGAGCGGAGCCCGTCTCCTTCCTCCTCTCCTCGCGCTCACCTGCGGCTGCGGCGGCCGTAACCGCTGCTCCCGTAGCGGCGGGGCGGAGGGCCGCGGCGGCTGTGGTGCGAGTCCGGGGGGCGGCCGTAGCGGGCCATCTGCACGCGGAGCTCGCGGCCATCCAGCACGGCTCCGTCCATGGCGTCCATCGCGTCCTCGGCGTCGCGTTTGTCGTGGAAACGGACGAACGCGAAGCCGCGGCTCTCCTTGGTGTAGCGGTCCCGGGGGATGTAGACGTCTCCCACGCGGCCGTACTTCTCGAAAACCCTCCGGAGAGTGTCCGGGGACGTCCGGTAGGTCAGGTTATCCACCTTGAGGGACGTCATGCCCTCCACGTCTGGCGGAGGGCGCCCGTAGCTCATGGCGGGCGGTAGCCCCCCGAGGGGCGGCGGCGGCTGAGGAGAAGAAACCCGAGGGAAGGGAGGAGAATTTGGAGGCGGCGCGGCCCGGAGCGGGAAGCGCCTCACACGGGAGGAGGAGCGCCGGAGCGACGGCCGCGCAGAGTCCAGAAAGGAGGAGAGCTACAGGGCATAAGGAAAAGCCGCAGGGTCCTCGGCGGGGAGGGAAGGAGCAGGCACCCACCTTCGGGCTCTGAGAAAAGGACGAGGCCTAAGGCCGCAACGGAGACGCAACTCTAGAACCGCCCGCCCTGCCCGCGGCCGCGAGGAAATGAGCAGGGCGCCGCCCGCGCGCGCCTACTTAACACCACAAAATGGCCGCCGCTGCCCCGGAAGTGAAAGCGCCGCTGGCGCGCGCGGTGGGGCGCGTGCCGGAAGCGGCGGCGCAATTTTTGGCGCAGCTTTTTTTTTAATTCCCGACCTCGGCTCCCGGAAGCGGCCCGGCAGATATCGGGGAAAATAGGTGTCTAAATTAACGGCGTGCACGCGTTTGGAAGTGACCGTTGAGGCGGCTCTACGGTGACCCGGAAGCAATCGTCGGAGGCGCGGGGAGGGGGGGGACGGGAAATTTTAACCAACGTGTTGAAAACAGGAAAAAAAAACAAACAAACAAAAAACGGAAACATAGTCGAGGGCTGTGTGTTCTGGTGGAGGGGAAGGAGGGGGCAGGAAACCCTACGGCGTGGAGAAAAGAATCGTTGCGAAGGAAAAACCCCCGCGCGGGAGGCGGCGGCCTAAAATGGCGGACACTGAGGGGAGGGCGCTGGGGAGGGGGGGGGCGGTGCTGTTCTCTCCGTTGGACGCAGCCGCAGTGCTCCGTTGTTACCTCAGCCGCGGTAAATGTTTCTACCTGTCGGTTCTGCGAGCTGTTTTGAAAGGATAGGAATGAAGGAAACTGTTTTGGTATGAAGGGGGAGAAAAAAAAAAGCGTGAGAAAGGAAGCTCAGTAAGTGATGATTTGGATCCAAACCCAGAAGCAACAAGTTGTTTCGTAGAGAAAAGCTTTAGGAAATGAAATAACCCGGGGTTGGCTTTCGTGTCTGTATCGATTTGCGTTTTATTGTTCTTTCCCTGCTCAGAGAGTTTGGATTCATTGCTTTCTGATTCATCTGCAGAAATGGTTTCACTCAGGAGGGATTTAAAGTGTTTTCTCACGATGGTTTCTTTAAAATGACTGAGGTGGTTCCCTCAGCCCCTCCTTGCAGTCCCTTCAGTATAAGCTGCCGTCAGCAGAACAGTCCCCACACACCGCCCTGTTTGCCAAAGGCAGTGAGTGGGACTCAGCGGGCAGGGAAACGTGGGATCTGTTTGTTTAGCCTTGCCTTCAAGTAATGGTAAGAACTGGGTTTTAAAAACTCAATCCAGCTTTACGTCTTGAATATAGAAAGGGAGCTTTGCTGACATTAAAAGCAACGCCTTGATGTTGCTGTTTGGTGTTTGTAAATTAGCCTCTGTGTGGCCGTGCTGACTTTATTCCTCAAGTAAAGAATAAACCTTGTTCTGAATTTCCATCTGTTCTGTTTGTCTGGCAGTTCAGGGGGCTGGTTTAGCTGAACGCTCCACTCCTGACTCAGGAGATACAGCATATAGACAAGGTGGTAACAGTGACAAGCGGCCATTCCGTCCATAGCAGCTGTGTATCACCGTGTTAGTTTTGCTGCCATTTTAATGGAGGGCTTCAAGGCTAAAATATCAGATGATCTTGAATGTATTACTGAAAACCACTGTAAAGCGGGATATTAGGGGCAAAACATTACTAAAAGTGAATGGTGTGTCTTGAGAGGAAGCAGTGAAAGGCTATACAGACTGTTCCTTCTCCAGAGTCACTAAGATAAGGCAAAAACACTGAGCAGAACTTTGGTGTTGGTGGCACTGAGAAGTTTCTCTTTTGAGGAATGATTTGCCCTTCAGAGTGACCTTTTCTGTGTAGGAATCAAACCAGTGAGACATTTTTCTTAGGTAACTTTCTGAGAGCTTTTCAGTTTTAAGGATTAGCAGATGTGTGCACTTCCAAGTACTTAAAAAAACTGTACAGTGATAGAACTGCATTTCCCATAGTGCACAAGGGCTTTCTAGGCAGGGTCAGCTGATCTGTATTGTGAAATGTTCCTTATTTCCTGTCCAGCATACATGGAAATGACTTGTATGCGTGAATATCTCATCTTTCCTTTGTCAGGTGATTTACTGGCTTTTGACCAGAATTCCAGTCCAGAACCATGGCAGGAAACTCAGCTGATTAACCATCTCGATACTTGGAAAACTGCTTCTTTGGGTGGAAAGAGATGTCGTGGAGAAGTAACATACTGCTGCCTGCTCTCTTAACTTAATGGGAAAAGGTAGAGAGAATTTTGATCTTTACTTTTTGTATCCATCTCTATATTTATGTTTCCAAGTTACTGACTTTATTGTGTGCTATTTATTTATATCTATTTGCACATTTCTGGATTTGTTGATGCTTATGTCCTAGCAGCTAACAAGTAGCTCTCAAGAATCGTCGTGTTTGAAGCATTTTTTGTTCTTATTGTTTTATTCTTTCTTTCTCTTCTCTCTTTAAACAGGAGTAAAGTGGAAACTCTTAAAGGGAAACAGATTTTTTTCCAGGCTGAAGCTGAGAACTTGGCAAAATACCCCACAAAATGTCTCCTGACTCAAAAAAACTTTTCAACGTGCTTCTTTTGGGGATCTCATTCATGTTTATATTCACTGCTTTCCAAACATGTGGAAATATTGCGGTAGGTGTGCATATCAAAACATTCCACAGCTGTGTGACAGTTCTTTTGTCCTTTGTCTAATGTGTGAGTTGCTGTAGTGGGATTTTTAACGTTCAATTTATCTTCTGATGTTTTGTCTTCTTTCTTTTGGTTTAGTGTTAACTAGATTAAGTGGGTTAACAGGATCCTTAATCGGTTTATTAAGGTGTCATAGCTACGTGTGTAACTCTGTCTGATTGCTTAGACAGTGGAAAATTAAGTAATCCTATCAAATGTTAGAACTTCAATGTCTGTTTTGTTTCATTCCATATATAACAGTTGATTTTATTGCATCTTTCACATTCCTGATTTTTGTATATAAGCCCTTTCAAACTGATTGCCTAAAACGTTATTATTAACCCCTAGTTAACATGCCCCTGGTTTCTCCTGGAGTTTCTTCCCTAATGCTACCTATTATTTTGTTTTAACAAACTGAACACTGAGGGGGAGTGTGAGGATGGCACCTGACAAGCAGTCAGGCTTACACAGCTGCCAGAACTGCCAATTCACCTTCTCTAACTTAGTTGTTGATAATACTTTTGATATCAGTCGTATGTCAACATACATCTCGCTTCTCTGTTCTTGCACATTAGGAAGAATTATTTCAGAGTTTGAACATCTAAATGTCCTTCTCTACACTGTAGAAATAATTGCTTACAACAGTTGTTGTTAAATTATTATACAGTACAGTGATTAAATTCTGCTATGCAATGTATTGCAGCACCTCACTGAATTGGGCCGAGCGATCATGCAGTGATGTAATGTATTGTCATTAAAGTCATTAAAAGTGACTTTCAATCAGATGTGCCAGACAATCCAGCTAATTATGTGGTCTCATGATCATTAAAGCTGCTTCAAGGGGAAAAAAAAAGAACAAGCTGTTAACGGGAAGACTGAACGAAATGGAAACTGAATGAAAGAATGGAAACTGAATGAAAGAATGGAAACTCTGAGCTGAAGTTAAAGTACAGCTGAAGCTGAAGTTTGGATAAATTAAGAGTAAGGTGAAGCTTCAGCCTGTTTTTCCCACTGTTTAGATGGAGATTGTCATACATAGCTACCTAAGAGAAGTGTTTTGTGAAATACTGTAAGATCTCTGGTGAAATCATGAAATAATTCCCAAATCTTTATTACTGCTTCAAACAGATGTTTCCCTGCCAAATATCTTCTTCATCTTCATTGTGGAGATATTGTGAGTTGTAATTAACACTTCAAGTAGAGTCTATTAGTGATAATTTTGGATGTTTAGCGCTGACTTCAATCTGGTGCAAATGACTTCAGGAAGTTCTAACAGTATTGCATATGATCTGTCCTCACAGCAAACGGTTATTACAAATTTAAACAGCACAGATTTTCATGGCAGTGGCTACACAAGGTAACTCACACACATTTTCTTACTACTTTGCTCCTTGCAGGGTGAAGCTCATTATAATTACATCTGGTAGAGATATACTCTCAAGAGATTCTAATGCTCTGCTGGCTTCACAGTTTAATGGCATACTTAAAGCAGTTTAAATCATGGCTCTCACATTCAGTCCTAGTCTGAATTACTTATTTCTAATTGAGCTACGTGATTGTTTTGTGTATGTTCTTTGTAAAACTGAAACTACCATTCAGTCATTGAATTCTCAGCTTTTTATCTTAGTAAATTTAAAAATTGTGGACATTTTTAAAGAAGACAATAAACTGCTAAGGCCTTGGTTGTTTGCCCCATCTGCTTCTGTGCCTTTGTGTAGTATATAGGTTGTTTGGATCAACTTGTAGGAAATACTGCAACGTAGCTGGGAAAGGAGCAGCCAGCAAGGCAAGAAGAGAAGCAAGGTTTTCAGCTGTAAAATACCACTGTGAATGTTTATTGCACTGCCTTGGCCAGACTCACCAAGTATGATCAGGGAGCTTTTGTAAACCAAATTGATCTGTCATATAAGAAAGCCCAGTTGCTGCTTTGAAAGGTTTACTCTCTTAATATAAACTAAAAATACAGCTACTACAAAATATATCTATACAGTTTTTATGGTGCATTTGACACAAGATGAAAAGCTCACTAATAGATGAAAGTGGTTTTGGTACATTCTCCTTTAGAAGTACTGGGCACAGAATAGAGGAAGTTGTTAAGGCACAGTTTGACAAAGCCCTGTCATAAATTACAAGATATGCTGGCCTGCAATGGCTCAGGACTCGATTCAGCAGTGCAAGAAACACTACACTTGAGTTTTCTGTATAGAGTAAGATGGTTGAAGGTAATTAACAACAGAAAGGAAGGAAAATGTTTGAATATAAAAAAAAGGCAGTTGCTTATGTGTATTTTGATACTTTGGAATCAACTGAGCACTCTTCTTAAACAATTTACATTTGCAACCTGTATTTTATTTGAAGTACTTTACTATCTTTGTTGTTTGTTTATGTAGTATGTCCATTATTTATGGAGTATTCTCAGCATCAAACCTTATCTCACCTTCAGTGGTTGCACTAGTAGGACCTCAACTCTCCATGTTTATTAGTGGCATATTTTATAGGTAAGTATTATTTTTAATCTCTTTGAAATATCCTTTTTTTTTTTTTCTTTTTTCCCCATGGAAGTGCTGTACCAAATACAAAATTGTAGTGGCTGAGGAGAGCACTGTGCTGAGCTGCTACATCTATCAGTAGGTAACTTCAGGGTGCTTGAAGCCTACTGGAAGCCTACTGGTTTTTTCCTCATCATTTTCAGACTTTGCTGACTGTTGAGTTCATGTTGTGGTCTCAGTTACTGACTGCGTAAAAAAAAGAAGTCTATATTCTTGGTGGAGTAAAAAGCTTCCCTTTTTTTCTATATAACCTGAACTATATTGCATGGTACCTTGGGTGACAGTAGATGATTTAGGAGAAGATAAGTAAGATAGCTGTTTCTTAAAGACCACTTCATTTTATGTTCAATAAATGGATCTATTTCTTCTATTCTAGCTTATACATTGCAGTTTTTATCCAACCTTCTACGTGGAGTTTCTATACTGCTTCTGTTTTTATTGGCATTGCAGCTGCAGGTAAGCATTGCTCTCACTCTGCTCACTGTTCTTTGCTGTATTTAAATATACTTCTACAGCACTCTTATTTTCTGACCAATATCTTTTGCACATTTCAGTACTATGGACGGCACAGGGAAATTGCTTGACTATAAATTCTGATGAAAGCACCATTGGAAGGAACAGCGGAGTATTTTGGGCACTCTTACAATCCAGGTAAGCTTTAATTAATAGCTTTTTAGTTGTTGGAGTGGAAATGCAAGTCACAGCTTGAAGCAGAGATTGAGTACCTGGTGGAGAGGCCGGGCCAACCAAGGGGAGCTCAGGTGCATGCAGTGCAGCTGAGTGACCAGAAGGGGTGCAGCCAGGATCCACCCCTTCCCAGACCTCATGTAAGGGTTGGCAGTGGAGGTGAGGTTATCTTGCTAGAGATCTCTGCCTACCTGAGGCCTTTCAAGGGTAAGCAGATTCTTTTCTTTGTTTTTGTATTTCTAGTATTGTACAGTCAATGATAGTGGAAGGGAGAGTTAGGAGCAAAACTTCTAATGTTATGTATTATAGAATAGTGAATGAAAGCTACCTATTGCAAGTCTCTGCTCTTGATGTGCTAAAGAGATACGTATTAGTTCAGGGAGCATTTGGCAAATATAAGGGAAACCTGGCTGATCTGGGAGAGTTGTTTTGCATTGGGATCATGAGCAGACTAATGAGTCCTTATGACCCTGAACGGCCTCTCCACGTCCCTATTTCACCTCTGTCTGTGAGCCCCGTTTAACCCCAGTGCTGGGCCTCCACTTGCTCTGGAGGGAATGATGATGGAAATGTGCGTGAAAACAGACCTGTTGATTTGAAGAGAGAATAAAAAGACTGGGAGTCTTCAGATTAGAGAGAAGGTGGCTGAGGAATATTTTTCTCATGGGTTAGCAGGACAGGAAGGTGGCAGCTGAGCAGAACGTAGAGCTGTTAGCAAGAACTGCTGTACTAGAGCTCAGGTAATGTGTTGAAACTAGGGAAGGATGGGTATGGAGCAGATGAATTGCCTTTTTTATATGATGGGTGAAAAACTTTTAGAATTCCCTGCTGCTGGAGGGTTTGGAGTTGGATAATGTCAGCAAGACTGAGAAGAGATCAAATTCACTGACAGCAGGTCCACAAATGTATCCTGAAGGCAGATATCTCTTAAGCTGCTAATACAGTGCTTCTGGATATTGAGAAATAATGCAGGGGATGAGTCATGGGGGTTAGGCTGATGAGCTTGCTTTAAATGGCATTGCTGATGCTGTGTGGAGACAGAGTGCTGCATTAATGGTACAGCAGTGTGAAACAGCGGTGTACTTCTTGTGTTTCATGTTCTGGAATTAATTAACATCTTGGTCTAACAGAGTCCTGATTTCCACAAACTCAAGTAATTGTGTGTTTTATAGTGAGAAGAATGTGTGAGTTGAGATGAGGAAATTTCACTCGAAGGCTATTTTGAGTCACCATTCATTCTGAGCTGATGTATTTCGGGGAACTATATGTAGAAACACAGAATTTCCCCAACCTGTTAACAGCCAATTTGGCATTGCTGGACTAATATGTCAAGTGAGGTACATGACTCTTCTAAGGGAGTACTGCAAATTGATTTCTATAGATATATCATCTTTCTAAGCTACACCCTTCCAGAAACAGTGAGAGAGATAAGAAATAGGCATCAAAGTTTATTTGTTATTATCTTGTTCTGTATTGATTCCTAAAAAGGAATAGCCAGCATTAGGGCTAAAAAGCCTCTCCGGTGTTTGCAGTTCTCTACAGAGTAAACAGTTTGCATGGGAAATGACTGCTTTCTTATCCTTTCACAACTGTGCAGTACTGGTTTTGCATAGAATCGTGTTACTGTGATGCTGTGATCCTAACCCTACCGTGAGAAGTTTACCTGTGTTGTTCTTTTTGTTTACAGCTTGTTTTTTGGAAACCTCTATATATACTTTGCTTGGCAAGGAAAAACTTACATATCAGGTGCGTGTTACTTGTTTATGGCAAGGTGGTAACAGAAATACACAGATGCCACTTTCTAGCATAGCCAATCAGGAATAAGAGGTTGACACCTAAGTGGTAATTATCAGGCTTCAGAAATACTGCCTCTGTTCCACCTCATGCCTCTGTTAAACACACTGTCTCAGGTTCTCCATAGAGCTGGCCTTAGTAGCACAGCACAGGTTTATTTTTTAAAGTCAGCTCCCACACTGTCTCATGAAGGCCGTGAAGTTCTGTGCCTTCTAAATTTCACTGCTATTGCTAACCACAGAATGCAGGCATTAAATATGAGGGAGTTCTGCTGTTATGATTTCTTGCATTTTTAGATGGAAAATGCTCTTGGAATGTCTTGAGACTCTCCTTTATTAAAAGCTAGATGTTAGTATTAGAAGATCTGATAGCAATTGAAAATTGGTTTCTCCTTTTTACTGCCTATATTACAGGCATTTCAAGATGAAGCACGTTTTCTTCTTCATCTGTAATCATGCACAACTTGTTTTTAATTGAGATAGAACAATTTACTGCCTGCCTTTAAGCAAAAATCCATTAAATACAAGCATAGGCAGTGTCTTTGTGTTCGTTCACTAGTTCAGTCACAACTGTTAGCAGTTTCTCAGCATTTTTTTTTCCCTGCCTAATATGCAAGTAGGAATAACTTTGGTATTGCAGACTTTCCTTTGCCAGACAAGTTGGGTGGTGCACCAGAGCTGGTGCAGAGGGAAGCAATTACCTTCCTCCAGCAATGCGCTGTATGCTGCTTCAGTTACTGAGGTTTTAGTGCTGCTAAGGCCTTTGTAGTATGCAATTCTAATAGTCTGATGTTACAGTGCTAATGTCTGGTAAAGAACAAACTTTTAGATACCTGCTGGCTTTTGGGGTAGCTTCCTATGTCTGTTCTGAATTATACATGTCTTGAAACATATATATATTTTTTTCCTGCTAATAATCTATGCACTTTCATTGCTGACTGGCTCCTCCCTGGTCACAGCCTTTGCATGGCAGGAAATACAAGTAACGCTCTTTAATATGCCAATATTTTTTTGGCATTGTGAAAATGAGATAGGAATTTACAAGTGACTGGGTTCATTTTGTTCCACATGCAATAAGGTAGAAAATCAGTAAGCATTTGAAACGCTGCTATGAATTGTTTGTATTAATTCTTTGAGGGTAGCTGACTTTGTCTGAATTGCTGTTACATGTCTCGTTATGGTTCTAATTTGTTTTTCCAGAGAGCGATCGCAGAACTGTCTTCATTGCCCTGACTGTTATCAGTCTTGTGGGCACAGTTCTGTTCTTTCTGATTAGGAAACAAGAGGACACAAAAGCTCCAGGGGAGGAAGATTCTACTAATGAAATCCATGGGGACAGCTCGTAAGTGCTTACAACAATAATTGATTGTCACGTGTACTTATTTATGTGTCCCTGCTTCATAATGGGAGTGTCAGTTTCACTTTCCCCTCTGAACTGGAAGCCTGAATGTTATGAACAACCTGTAGAATGTACAGCTTTGATAGAAAAGTGCCTGTATCTGAGTGAGTGAGAATCAATTAATGTTCTGCATATGATATTTTTAAGGACGGAGTGAGGTAATGCACATCAAGTGTTTCCATTAATGAGTAAGTGCCTTTGGAAAGATACCACTTACCTCTTTTCTCCACCGGTTGTTAAATGTGCATCTGGCTTTTGTAGTCCTTTTCTGCCTAAATCAGTCCAGTTAAGAGCTGGAACGAGCAGAGATTATTCCCAT
>PPHD01016644.1:0-15458 GCA_002909625.1 Bambusicola thoracicus
ACTGTGACTCACTACCCCTGGGAGCTGCACAGCACTGGGAGCTGGTGACACATCTTGCAATAGGCGTAGTCCTAATGCCTGTTTTGCTTACATTGAGTGCATGGAATGGCTGCTAGGTAGGAAAAAACTGATAGGATTACTTTTTCTTGAAAGAAGACTTAAAAACACATGTCTCTTGTAAGAGAATGGGCAGTTGAATAGTTGACATACGAATAAAGAGCATGTGAAGTAAGCATCACTGGTAACAGAAATGCTGCAGCAGATTGGTAACTAGCTCTCTTGTTCCCCACCAACACAAATAATGTGTAGTCGCTGATGTTTCTCTATTAGTAGGTGCTTTTGTTGCTCGGAGATGAGAGGCAGGGTCAACAATATAACTGCGAGTATTTGGAGAAGTGCTATTGTCTAAAAATCAATCATTTCAAGTGATTCCCTCAAAATTTGGTGATTTTCTTTTTTTTTTTTTCCCTTACTAAGTCAGTTGATGGCACCAAGGTAAGGTGGCTGCATGCTGAGGCTGTCGCTGTGCTTGCTGCCAGAAGACCACCTGGTCAGCTCTCTGCCCCTTCCTCAAGCAGTGTAGGGGGAGAAAATAAGGTGAAAAAGCCCATGGACTGAAATAAAGACAGGGAAATGACTTATCTGCCACATTCACAGGCAAGCAGGCCCAACTTTGGGGAAATTATTTAACTTGCCACCAATTAAAATAGTTAGATAGTGAGAAACACAAAACCCACCGTGGCTCCTCCAGCCACCCCTCCCTGGGATCAACCTCATTCCTTTGTTCCTGACACCACTGAGCAGTGCAGGACAATGTGGGATGGCAGCCAGGCTGTAACAATTGATGTCTCTATCCTGATCACAGAACTAGCCTAGATGAACCATTTACATGTGTGTAAGAGCTCTGCCCCCCATTTCTCCATGACTGCAATAACAGATGATTCCTGACAATTATTTCATGCTCTGGTAACATCCTGTCCAAGTTTTGCTTGATGCCAATGTTCTGTCTATATGTTAGGTTACCAGAGCCCCATGGTGGGTTCCGAATAGGCTGCAGTGGGGTTGGGGCTTCACCTGCTGCCAGTCCCCAGCTACTCCCACTACTGCTCAGCAGTGCAGGTGGAAGAGGGGAGATGCAATGGAGAAGCTCACTGGCTGAGACAAGGGCAGGAGATCACTTACCAATTATTGTCAGCAGCAAAAAAGACTTAACTTGTAGAAGTTGATTTATTGCTAAATAAAATTGAGTAGAATGGTGCAAAAGAAGGACAAGAGCAAAACCACTGGCCTTACTGCTTCTTCCTGGGCTTGTCTTCCTGCTCCAGCATCCTGCCCCAGCTGTGGGGCAGGTGTCTCTTGTGTGCTGCTCTCCAGGGGCTGTGGATGTGCACGTGTTCCACCTTGATCTCCCCATGGGCTGCAGGGAAGCTCTGCTCCTGGAACTCCTTGCTTCCCATTCCTTCCTCGACCTCGGTGTCTGCAGGGCTGCTTCTCACACATTTTTCTTGGCTTGTTGTCCTTTCTTAAAGATGTTTCTTCAGTCACCACCAGCTCTGTGGGGCTGGCTGTGTGTGGCTGGATCAGTCCTGCAGCCTCTGCACTTGCACTCCGTATACCATGTCACAGTAGGGCTCCTCTTCTGTTACCTTCTTGCTGCACCTGTTCGGTTTCGTGGGCAGCAGTGGCAGGGAAAGTGTTGAATCCCAGGAAGCTGGTAGTGGTGAGGGTGCACCCACCCACAGCCTCTCCTCACATGTCTGACTGTGTATTGAGTGTTGACTTTCGATCCCAGAATTGGGACTGAGGATGTCTCAATATGGCTTACTGGAAAGAAAGTTCAGCTGTTTGTTGTGCATGACTCCTACTCTGCTGGTCAGGGAGGATGGCTGTGCCACCTGCGACCTGTACTCTCTTCTTTCTGAAAGTGCCACAATGAGGCTCTGAAAGTGACTGTGTGAGATGACTTGTTTTGGGAAAACATTTGTTCATTTTAGAAATCATCTCTTTGCTGATAGAGACATGCGAGGTAAAAGAGGAGGCTGTTGAAAGAGGTGGCTGATTTCAGTGTCTCATTTTGAGAAGTTCTGTCTCTCTTGTTTCCCTCCTGCAGGGCAGGTTCTGCAGAGCTCAGATCAGGAGTTCATTGTTCATAAAAGACGTGGAGTGAATGGATCTGAAACTCAGGGAGCTGTAATGGTCAGCACTGTTTGCTGTCTGCATTGCAAAGCCCCGTGGTTAACTCTGATTTCCAGCCACAGCAACGTCTTCATGTTTTCCATTTACATATGCTCAGACATGCCGATGTGTTGGAGTTTTAGTTTTATTTCTATGTAAGCTAAGAACAGACTGTTACTGAGGATGCTTTGCTTAGCTACGTAGCGTAGGAAAACAATCTTTTCTTACTTTTTGTTGCTGATTGTTTAGCTGCTATATTCTAGAATCATAGAATCATTGAGGTTGGAAAAGTCCTCTAAGATCATCTAGTCCAGCTGTCCACCCACCACCAATATCACTCACTAAATGCAAAGAGGTTTCTGTTAAGCCGTGCTTTCTTCTTTGCTTTTTTCAGGAGAAAGATTCCAATCACTTTGAGCAAAGCAGAAAAATGTGATTTGCTGACTGGTTTGCTTCATCCCAGGAAGAGATCTGAGATGTATTCAGCCTTACTGCAAACGAGGCACTGTTGTTAACGAGAGATTTAATTTCAAATAGTCAAACACCTGCAGAAATGTCTGTAAGCAGCTGCTGATTTAAAAAATAGGAATAAAAATTGACAGCTCATAGTATCTATAGTTTTATTCTGCTCCAGGTATCGTAGTGGGAAATAAGGGGTGGTTTTTCACATAGCTGTTGGCAAACTGATTTTTCTGTAGACAGTGCTGTTAGGTATTTTTATGTGCTGTATGGTAGGTTTTGCTCTGTTCTGGGTGAATTCTTGTCCAATTGCTTTTTGATGTTGTCTTCAATCCTTTACAAGAAAGGAGGAAAAAAAGGTAAAAAGGGGGGGGAAGAAAAGCAGTTAATTTTTTTTTGAATGAGGAGAGTGTTGTTTGTAAGACACGTGCACAGGAAGTGTGTGCCCATAGAGGGGTTCCTTTGGAGAGAGAAACTGATTCCAGATGGGCACACAGAGCCCTGATGTAATGATGCTTCATGGATGGCAATCCTGCCCAGCAAGTTGGAAACAGTCAGGAGTTGGGGATGTAGGACTGGTGTGTGTTTGTGTCAGGTAAGCAGAGTCAAGCTTATTGCCTTCAGTTTAACTCCTTGAAGGCATCACACAGTGGTACCCTGATCACAGGTCTGCTTATCTCTGGTTCAGCAGCTTGCAGCTTGGTTGCCTCAATAACAAAAGGATGCGCACCAAGGCTGCAGGGCAGCTTGACTGTCCAAGCGTAATGCAACTCCATTCTGGAGTCCAGATAGTCCAAATTGTTACGCATGTTAGCATGGCTTACGTGTATCAAAAGTACAGGAGAGGTGTTTTTTGCTGCTGTTGGTATAAGAATGATTTTCTCTTAATAGCAGTGGAAGAAAGATGAGAGATGAAAAGCTTTTGAATATTTTAGTAATATCGCTCTGATTATATTTGATTGAGGCTAGGGAGAAGATAATATGACTCTTTTATTTAGGATATGTCTCATTAGGATTGTGACTGTCCCAGAAATCCTAAGAAATACGTTATTTGGTCTGGCATATGTAAGGAGACTATTACTACTGATAGTAGCTTGCTTAATTAAAACAAGTTATCTGTGCAGTTTTATGGCCTTCATTACTGCAGTGTGACTGCATTCTCTCCCTGCGTACAAAAGCAGAAAGATGATCATCTTCTTTCACTTGTTCTGTGGTTGATATTTGCTGGCTTTCATGGGATTATCAGGCGAGGCTGCACTAAGCAGCAGCTCTACACCTCGCTGTAGCAGGGTAGTTGGTTGCTCATGGTTTGTTTTTTTTTCTGGCAGCCAGTTCTGTGAAGGTTCAGTTCTGCATCTGCTTCCCTGGGCCACGGGTGAGCCAGCAGCAGAGCCTCCAGCGGAACGTGGGCTAAGGCACGGGGTGGGTGGGGGGTGAATGGAGATCTGCTATGCAAAGCTTTGAAAGTCAGCAAACTGACCTAGAACTGAGCTGTGTATTAGTGAAGAGCAGTGTTTTGCATTGCTGAGCAGGTAGGCTGCTGAATTGGGAATGAACCAGAGCGTCCTCAGGGTCTGGCGGCGAGTGATAGTCTGGTTTGCATGTTGCACACGTGGTGCCCAGAATGGTCGCATTTGCATTTAGTGAGCTGCAGAGGGTAGTGTGAGCTCCCCAAGAGATGGGCTGGATATTCAAAATACTTATTTTTTTCTTTTCCAGCAGTAACCCCTTGGATCTGAAACAATGTTTGATACGTTCTTTGCGGTATTGGACCAAAAAGTAGACAAATGTTTCAGGGAGCAGCTAAAACAAGACCTTTTGGTTTTCTTCTCTCCGTATTTCAATATATGCTTTATATATTGAGAAGAAAATAAGATCTGGTAATGCCCTTTGGTTTCTGGCTTTTTGGCTTCTAAAATAGTTCATCCCATGCTGTGTAACTGACATTCTTACAAACTGAATATAGCTCCAAGTTTGGGTCATCAGTTTTCTGCCCTATGGTATTTACACTGATTTAGTACTGCTTTTATGGCGACTTCAAGCACGGGGAAGCGATCGGGTTAGCAGCAATTTGTTTCAGCTGTCTGTATCTGAACTTTCCTTGGGAAGTTTCATTAACATACCATCACGGTTTAAAAATAGGACTTGACAGAACCTCGTCGCCTTTAATTATGTAATACAACGCATCAAGAAGCTTTTCATTTGATATTACAATTATTTCAAAACAATTCAAACCGCCTGCTTTTCCATCGTGAGGAGGGTTCTGCCCTGCTCTTGTTGGGAACTATCAGTCTCTGAAGCTCTGCATGTAGATTACCTGCAGTGCTCCTGTCCTTACATTCAGTAAGCTCCTAAATGAGTTCAGTGTTGCTGCTCTCTGCGTTTGCAGCAGTTAAGAGCAGACTGGAGCAGCTGGAGGACGTGCAGAGCTGTGGATGCACTGCATGACATGGGTGATTTCTCGCTCGCAGGAGCTCACAGCGGGATGCTTTGCAACACCCAGCTCCATTAGCATTCTGTAGAGGAGAAGATAGTTTCTCTCCACCCACGCTAAAAAGAAATATAAATTCTTGATAGGTGTTGTCATCTGGACTGCTGTCTCTGTGGTAACAGTATCAGTAATCTTACCAAAATGTGTTGATGCTTTAAGCACAAAAGAAATAGAAAACCATTTCTTTACTCCTATGTTACTCTAGTGACATGTTAGCAGTCACTTTAGTAACTGGGTTCTGAAGGTTTTTCTGTTGGCTTGTTAAATGAACGGAAACTGTGCTTGGAGACCAGAATTTAGTTGCTGAGTTGCCTGTTTGGAAATGTGAGCTATTTATTTCAGGGGCCAGATTAATACTTTCCTTCTGAGTACGTATGTCTCAACATACCTGTATGTGTTTGTATACACTGAGTCACAGAAAGGCTGAGGTTGGAGGCACCTCAGGTTCCGTCAGCCCCAGCAGAGCCACCCGGAGCAGGGCCCAGCCCCGTGGGCAGGTGGCTTTGGGGGAGCTCCAAGGAGGATACCCCGCAGCCTCTGGGCAGCCTGTGCCAGGGCTCTGGCACTGTACAGCACAGCAGTGCTGCCTGACAGACAGAGGGAACTGCTGTGCTCTGGGCAGTGCTGGGACCTTCTTACTTTGAAGTTCAGGTGCAGCTTTATATGCAGTTCTGTTTCTGCAAAACCTATTGGTACTCTGAGTACTTCAGAATTTAACACCTGGATTTTTTCATCTCTTCTTCCAATAACACTTCTTTCAGCCCCATCCAAACTACAAGTGTGTTTCTGTTGTTGTTATTCCCTTGTTTCTTCTTGGACTCTCAGTAAAATAGCAAGGTGGATACATGAAACAAACCCATTATTTGCAAAGCTGTACTGATATTTTTTTAATGTGTTTTTTTTTTTAATTTAATAAACAGTCATCTTATAACCTTATATTTAGGCATCTGGGCAATATGGTAGAACAGAACTCCTGAATGCTGGGGAAATCCACAGCCATGAGAAACAGCAGTAACACTGGCAAACACTCAAATAACCCTCAGAAAGGTTGCAGCTGAAGGACACCACTGCTGGATAGACAGATGAAGATATATTCCTCAACTCAAGAAGGAAACAGAGGATGCATTGTTGTATGGGATGATTAGATGACTGACTAATGAGCCTTGAGGTGCAAGGAAATTGGCTACAAAAGCAATTAAATAAGTCCCTGATGTTCTAATGCACTCTGCATAAATGTTAAACTCTTACTATGCTTAGTTTTTTCATAGTATACCATTAAATGTTTGTAAGCATACCTAGAAGTAAATTAGAGATGTCGATGTTTGTTATTTTAAGGCCAAGGTGGATCAGGAGGTGTTACTCGAGGCCAATCTGGTTAAGTCTTCTGCCAGTTCTGATAACATAAAAGGTACGAGGATCTCACTTGTTTTTGGGAAGGGAGTTTCTGTGCTGGCACGGGGGGTTTTTCTTGCAGGAGAAAATCAACACAAATATTTGACTTGGGTTTCCTGCTTAGAGTGTACATTCAAGTTTTTTTGGTAAAAATATTAAGTGTGTAGTTCCATCCAGTGAAATTCTGTTGTTAGGTCATTCTGGGCAAGCCTGTCAAGATAAGGCAGTAATTGCAATGTTGAAGTGCGCTTAATATTTTAGGAACAAAGTTAGATTTGCTGAAAATACTACTAGAGGTGATCTTCAGATTTGCGCCCCCCACCCCATTATACCTCTAATAACCCATTCCTGTATAGATGTGTCACTAGTTCATTTTTTTCTGATAAACATGTGCAGCTAAATGAGGCTTGTTTAATAAAAAGGTGCTTTGTGATCCTCTATTGTGGCTGTAACTGCTTATGGGGGGGGCTGAGCTAGGTGTTTGAAGTGGTTAATCTCCTTTGTAACCAGCTGGAGGCAAAGAAATGTGTGTGTGTTCCAAGAACTAGCACTTAGTGCTGGATGGTGCTAACCTTACTGATAGAAAATCATGTTTGGTCTATAAAGACAACATTAATAATGTATTCATTTCTGATTTACCTCATTAAAATTACAATCAAAGAGCCCTCAACACTTGGACTTCAGAATATGTAGTGCTGAACCCCTAAATTGTCACCTGAGTCCTGTTTTCTTAACAGACTTCTGGATTGCTGATCTGAAAGGGCTTTATAAGAAAGTGACTTATCTGGCTTGAGAGATGGAGATGGAATTGTTACATCTGAAGTGAATGAATAATATATGAGGACTGATAGTAGCTTTGCCTCATGAGTTGGCCTTACTATTTAGCCGTAAGCAAGAGTAAGAAACAACAACAGAAGATTGTTGAGGTGGAAAGATAAATATTTAATATTAGCTTCTGTGCAGTACATTCTCCTTTTGTTGTATTCATGGAAATATGTTTTGGAACTGAAGGAAAACATAACTTGGATTACAACAGTGGCTAAAAGTGCATGTTTGATGTATTAAAGTGCTAGACTTGGTTCAAAGGCATGTGAGAAAATTCCTGGATTAGTCCTAAAACCTTCACATCTTTTTTTCAGTTAGCCATGCTGAGTCTCATTTTGGTTTTCATTTGGGAGCTGGCTGTATCAACCCCTTCTTTCCTTCCTGCTCATGGTGATGCAGATAGCCAGGCAGCAATAAGGTTGGTGGTTTCCCAGTGGCACTTTTTTCTCTTGGGCCTTCTGAAACTTATCCCCAGTCAACTGTGTGTCAGATTTTTGGGGTAAGTTTCTTTTCTAAGACTTTTAGTATGAAAAAAGCTGTTTTAAGGGATTCGTGGATCTCTAATGATGTTTGTGTTTCACGTGAAAGGCAGTTAGATATACACATGTTCACACTTTTTTTTCTTATTTGGAACTTGGAGGAAAAAATATTTGGAAAATGGGACTGTGTTAACTGCACAACTGCTTCAGAAAATAACTCAGAAGAGAAGAAAAACGTAGCCCTGACGTTTAGAGAAGACTAATAGTGTAGCAGTTGCTTCTGAGGGCTGATCAGTCCACTACAATGCTTTCTGGTTCTGCTGCTTGCCTTGGCAAGGAGGTGCCATGTGAAGTTCTAAAGATGTGGTGTGGTTTCACTGACTTACTCAGAACACTGTCGTCCGTATGGAGAACCAGCTTTTGGTAGCTTTTTCTTGAGATAGAGCTTATCAAGAGCTCTATGCAGGTGTTGTAGGTAAGAATGACAAAAGAAATACGGAGCTTGAGGGAGGCTTTGTAAATGAATTTAGCCTTCTACAAAAAAAAAAAAAAGAAAGAAAAAGGTTAAACTTCTTAAGAGCACCTTCTTATGTTGTGAGAAAGTGAAAGAAATTGAAAAGTAACCACGTTAGAGAATATGTTCTGATGTGGTCTATGTTTTGGTTTATGTATGTAGCTTCCTTGCTCACAAGCAGTTTGGCTGGTTAACATATGATGACTTGCTTCATGTGGAAGAGATTGCTATTCTGGACCAATATCCTGATAAATAATAGAGAACTCACAATTAAGTAATGTGTTTTAATCTTTAAACAGTACTTAAAGACCCAGCAGAAGGTGATGTGAATAGAACATTGGAAAATACGTGCCTAAGTACCTTCTGCCCATCTCTCCTATTAGGCTTAAATGAAATCAAAGTAACTCTAAGGACTGTACTGTTGTGTTCTGTGAGCTATCAGTGGGTGGACTTGAAGTACAGTTTTGTATTCTGTTTTTTATTCAAGTGTTTACTGAATAGAGGGGTGTATGTGTGTAGAACTGCTCATAAAACCTGGCATTATTCTTTAAGTTTCAAGGCAGAAGTTTGAAATGTTTTCAGGAAAACTGGCTTTGAGATGAGATAAATGTAGGTAATACCAGAGGTAGAGGGCACTACTCGTTAGTGAGCAGCTCAGAACTGTGTCTCCTATTGAAATGCTTTCCCCTCTGATATTGTGTTTGTCTTAAGATACTTTTTTGTGGCTAAATGTTGTCACAATTAGCAGTTCATCAGCATGGTATGGTAACTGTTGTCTGAATAGTATGTTTCATAAATGGAGTTGACTTGGAGGTCATTTTTCCCCTCTTGAAGGACAGTTAACTGTAATTTCAGAACAGAAGTGCCCTGTATTGCACAATAACCTGATGATGTGAATAAATGATGATGTTTTAAACCCACTGCACATACTATAACTATTTTCCTTTGTGCTTACGGGTGTAGAGCTACTTAGTTCTCAGGGTGGGCTGGGTCTCCCCATCTCTGATATAAGTTGTGTTGTACTTCCCTGCAGTATGTGTTGTTTTAGTTGTGAGCACTATAATGGAGATGCACAAAACAGAAGCTTTGAAGAGCTGCTGGGTTTTGATATGTTTGCATGTTTTCTTTCTGTGCTCAGTTGGGAGGAAAAATCTAGATACCTTTCCAAGTGTTCAGGTAGGTGGGGTGAGGCACACCCAGAACTACCACTCTGGGTTGCTCAGAAGGTACCTGGATGGCCTTGGGGGTTCTTGTTCATATGCCTGAATGGAAGAAGTAGGTGTGACGTTTGCAGTCCTTGTTCCTGGTGGGGCCTGTAGTGTTCAGTTTGAATATTTGGACAGGAATGAAAGGTGCATATTTGGTTAACTTCCTGGTGGGGGGAAAAAAAATCAAACCCATATCTTAATTCTTCATGGAGAGCCCCTAAATGATGCAGTCTGGTAGCAAAGGTGGTGCATTTGGTTGGTTGTTCTTTGTTTTCTTTTAGATGGCAAATATCAGAAGGTTTGGATCACTCCTTGTAGGGCAGAGTTCTGATTTCTGTCCCGAGGATAAAGCTTTGTATCTGGAGGTTTTATTCAGAACAAAATAAGAGATAGAAACTACAGTGTAGTACTCTAAAGCAGTAGCATTTTCTGTGGTACTTGTCTTGCCTTTTGCAATTAATCTTGGTCATGGCTTTCTTTTCTCCTTGCCAAGTAGGACGCTGTAAAAAGAAAGGTGCCATGGAGTTCTCCCCAGAATAGCCTGCCAGCCTGCTTTTAGGAGCTGTCTCATGAAAGACTGCAGGTACTTTCTTTTTTCTTCCACTCAGGCAGAGAAGGGAATTCAGCCTGGGCTTCCTACTTGCTACATGAGTACTCTAACCCCTGTTGAGGTACAGGTATTCTTCTGGAACTGCTGAGTTTTGAAAGCTTCAAAGAATCCTTGGTCTCTTCAACTGGAGAAAAATGTGGATCAGAGAATGCCTATTTAGCATTTTGTTGTCAAAATATTGGAGAAGGAAGAAGTTACATGACATTATTTTCTTGATTTTTTTTTTTTTTTTTTTTTACTTACAGTTAGAGTATGGATAAATTCCCCAGGAATGATAATGAGCATGTTAATACTGAATATTCTTTATTTTTCCTCCAATTTGTATTATTGAAATTGGTAAGTAAGGAGGAGGACAACCTGAATTCAAACTTCAAGAAAAACCTGTTGGAGTAAACAAGTTGAGATTGAGGTGAAAGACATAGAAAAGCTACTTGTTCCTTAATGGATGTTAATGGTTTTCAAAGCTTCCTAATTCCTTTTTGACTCAGTCATCTGTAGCAGTTGTATAAATCACTTCTAATGATGCAGTAGTGATGAAGAATGTTGTTGTGCCTTTGCAGTGTGTCATTATTACTTGGAAGGGGGGAGGAAACACCTGTATTGTTTGGCCTGTATAAAGGATATTTAAGAAAAAGATTCAAACCAAATGAGGAGGAAACTTAAACCTTTGCCACAGATGTTCCCTTTCTACAGGAAATGTAAATTGTAGCTGTGCGAAGTGAACTAAATGGAACATCTGTGAGTTCTTGTTTTCATTCTTAAAGACTTGATTCTTTTTGTTTCTACTTCTCTTAGAGATGCATATTTGCCATGATCCTCCTTCCATTGCCTGGAAACTTCAGTGATGCTGAGCTCAGCCCCCTCATGAGAAGAGAAAAAAACTGATCTCAGTATGCTCTAGACATGACTAGATTCTGTAGGTTGGGCAGCACTTGCTGTGTAAACATCAGCAGAGTCCAAATGTCAGTGAGAGGTGATGATGTGCAGACAACCTGTCTTCTGTTTGTAGTAAATGAGAGGCAAAGGAAGAACTGTAGGAGAAAGGCCATTATGCATTATTTTTATTATTGATTGTGTGCAATAAGTGAACCTTTAGCAGTGGATTCTCAGGTTTGTTCTGAAGCTTCTGAAACCTGCAGCTCAGAAAGAAAGAGCTTATAGTGACTGGATTTGGTACTTCATTGTTTTTTGATTCTAAACTAATTAGTGGTTTTAGAATAATTTGTGTAACTCTTGGATGATTATAGCAGAGCCAGCAGGTGTCTGTGCACACTTGGGTGCATCTGCAGCACTGCACAGCCTGACTGTGTCCTTAGTTCATTTTGATGTGGTGTTTCCTCCTGGTTTAACTCCTGAAGGCATGAGAGTGGATCCCATAGCACATTCATGTTGCTCTCCATGCTGCGGGCAGCCAGCTCCATTGGCCTGACCTGGGGATTTGCATGCTGATCTTGCAATGCAATAGACATTCTTTATTTAAAATGTGTTTTCCCAACGCAGACTGAATTTTAAAAAGCAATTGAATATCATTTCTAGGTGGAGTAATTGAGATCTTGCACAGTTGTTTTTAAAGGGCCTAGAACAAACCCTTGACCTCTGAATACAGGCATGAGGCTCGGGCCCAGCCAGCAGGAGGGATGTGCTGCATCAGTCATGTCTGGCTGCATTGTCTCATTCCCATCCGGGGATCCCATCCAAGGCAGGTGTCATCGCTGTTAATATTCAGCTGCTGTCTGGTTACATTAGCCACTTGGGAAATTTGTTTCATGGTTCCATCTTGCTGATTTTCTTCACAGTGGATAAAGGATGCTGTCACGTATCTCTGCCTTGTCTTTGAGCAATTGAGGTCTGTGCAGTGACCGTAAAGGTACTGAATTTAAACCTTGTTAATCACAGTGTTTGTTGTCCATATGGTTCTGCTTTGTACAGATTTATTAAATGTCACTTCCTAGATTCCCTTAGTTCTAATGTAGAAGAATTTTAATGTTCCAGTTTAGAACAAAACACGCAAACTTAATCTTTTTTTAGCTTTTGCATTTTTTTCTCCTTGATTTTGCTTCTGGAGGTTGCAAAGTGATTGTGAACAATGCTGGCATAGTGACAGTGAAGCTGAGCCAGAGTCTGGGCCTGCATGGTTTGTTTTTTCTCCTCAAACAAGGGCACTCTACCTTTTTGGCATCACTTCATAATACTAAGTTGACATGTAGGGAGCAGTCCTAAGTCATGAAAGAAGAGATGGGTGAGTCCCATTAGACAGGATATGTGTTTTTAGGATATAATGTTACACAGCTGGGAGCAGAATTAGTTTTTCTTTCTGTTTCTCAGTCTTTTAAAATATTTAACAGCTAGTCAAGTCTTAGAAACTCTTTACGCATTGATCAGTAAGTAATACAATAGGCTATTTCAGTCAATTTGACATAACACTGTTATAATCTTTTAGTGCAAAATCAGTACTTCAATCTAAATTGACTATTCTGTTCTTAATATATTGCACATGTTGCATTCTTAACAAGTTTGAATTCTAGCAAGATAATTGTCCTGCTTCTGCTGGGATATAGAGCAACTTTTCTTTGTAGCTGCTGGTATGGTGCTGCGTTTTGGATTTAGGTCTGTTGTCAACATCTATTCTCATCCTATGTGTAGGTGTTGCAGAGTAGTGCATACACAGTCAGGGACTTCTCTGCTGCCCCACTAGTGAGGAGCTGGGGTGCCCAAGGACCTGGGGATACACTGCCAGGACAGCTGACCCCAACCGCCTCAGGAATGTCCCATAGCAAACAGCATTTATGCTCAGCAGTAAAACTGAGGGAGCCTGGCTGAGGTGGTTGCTGCTGCTCTGCATTGCTTGTGTTCTCACTCTTCTTTTTCCAGTTCTCTTCCCCCATCCCGCTGGGGTTGGGAATGACCACACAGTTGTCTACTGCTGAGCTGCCACAACCTTACGGTGCTTGGGTCACTGGTTTGGGTCCAGACACACCCGTCCGTGCCCATGCTCATGTTTGCTGCTGGTAGTCTGTATTAAAAAAGAGGTTGCTGAATAGCCACACTCTAATGCATATCCCCCTTCAGTTTTCAGAAAATGGTATATTGTCAGTGAGCAGCAGGGAGCCTTACATCACCACAGCTAGCATCGTACCTACTCTGTGAATAAACTGACTTCATCTTTTGTTATTGATCCATCAGCTTTCATGCAAGCGCTAAATTAATCCTTAAAAAATAATTAGCTCCAGTGTCTTGGTGAAATTCCAAGTAGGCAATTACATTCTGCCTACTTAAAAATACCCCCCTGCAGTTACAAGTGGATAAGTTGCAGTGACAGATGATTGTGGGTTTTGTGATATGTTGTGTGGCTTTTCATTCCTATGAAGTCTGCTGTAACGCTGCAAATACCTTGCCTTGAAAGAACCTCCTGACCAACAGAGCTTATTAGAAAGACAAAGAGAAGTATGTAATGAAAATTGTTGTGTAATGCTGTGAAGACAAGAGAGGGAAGATGTAGATGGTCCTGGAGAACTTCAGAATTTGGAATTTTAAAGGTATAATCTGTAAAGTGGCTTTAGGAACATATGTTTATAATTATACGTAACAGAAAGTAAAACTGAATGGTGCTTGTCTTGTGTCACTGCCAATTATGGAGCCAGGACTGAAGTTTCAGAATAGCAGGGAAAGAGGGAAGATGCTGACTTTGTTAGGCTGTTGTACTTTGGATATGGAATAGGCCTTGTATTGGTTTATGCTCCCCTTTCCAAAGATGATGAAGCTTTGAAGACTATAGTTTGCAAAGGCAGCTCAGATGGTTACTGCATGTTTAGGGATTCAGTTATTGCCTATTTACTTCTGTTTTTCAGTTCTCTTATTTTTACAGTTTTTAATCAGCAAAATCCTTCTGTCTGGGAACTGTAAAGGTAGTTCTATGGCGTTACATTGTTGTCATACTGAATGTTGTTTAGGAAGTGATCAGAACAGTTGTTTTTTAATTCTGATGTGGCTCTGCAGTATAAATCCTTTTAAAAAAGCAAACAGTGAGAAGTGCACATTCAGTACTTTCACCCCAACTTGTTTCACTTATTTTCTTACATCTTTCTGTGCGTGCACACCTTTCTGTGCATGTTCTTCTAATATAATTAACTCTGCATTTAGAATAAGACCGGTACAACTGTGTAGCAGTGTGACTTTAATGCAATAATTATTCATTCAAAGCTTGGTTTAGATTTGAACTAGCAATTGTCTATTCCTTTTTCTCAGGGGAATGCACGCATTTAAACTACGAAATGGCTCAGTGTCCTCTTTCTGTCAGTGTGGTTCTGTTGGGGGTTACCACTGAGAGTGGTATTGGGGTGATTTTGTTTCCTATGGATGGCCTGTGAATAGGAAGCACCTGATGAACAGTCAGCAGGGCTGAGTTGTTGATGAAATTGTGCTGCAATCAGATGTTGATAAACTTCATCAGGTTTGTCATCAGTCTGTTTTCCATAGCTGCACTTAAGGTACAAGGAGAAGAAGGCAAGGAATGCTGAGTATCTTAAGAACTCCTCCCTTTCTCACAATTAAACTGTCCAAATGTCTCTTTGTGGTAATATCAGAGCATTTTCTTTTTCCCCAAAAATTAGGATCTCTTATTTCAGGTAACTTCAAAGTGCATCATATCACTAAACACTTTCTCTTCCTGCTATTGATGAATCAGCTGTTTCCTCACTGTAAATGCACTTTGCCAAGGCAGAGTATGCAATACTAGCTTTGGAAAGCAGACAGCCCATGGTATATCTTGGTCTTCCACTTAAAGTAATACCTGTTCCTTCCTCAATCGTATTCATTTCACATGATAGCTGACTTGGCGACTGGGTTTTGGGGATTGGCACAAGAAGATGTTGATTGGTCGGTGCTGAAAATTCTTTACTCTTGATTTTCAAGGAACATCATACTTTATAGGTGCTAGAGATGGATCCGTTTCCATCTTCCTCGATAAGTACTTTTACAGCACAATAATAGCAATTCTGTGTATTTTGACAGTGGTTTCTGCTACTTTACTGGTTCTTTAGAAGACTGAGAGGGGATCTTAATAATACTTGTAAATACCTTAAGTGTGGGAGTCAAAGGGACATGGCCAACCTCTTTTCCTTGGTCTGTGGGGACAGACCAAAGGGAAATGGCCATAAACTTGAGCGTAAGTTCTTCACCAACGTGTGAAGGAACTTCACAGTGAGGGTGACAGAGCGCTGGAACGGGCTGCCCAGAGAGGGTGTGGAGTCTCCTTCACTGGAGATATTCAAGATCTGCCTGGATGCCTACCTGTGCAACCTGCTGT
>PPHD01016645.1:0-15457 GCA_002909625.1 Bambusicola thoracicus
AGGAGAGGAGAGGAGAGGAGAGGAGAGGAGAGGATTCTTGTAAGTTATAAAAGATGGACAGATAGGTAATATACAGAAGAGGAGACAGTTTATCTTGTCTAAAATCCCCTTGTGACTGAAATATATGTCAAGGCTCACAACAAAATTTGAGATTTTGGAGAAGACAGGATATTACTAGACCACTAACAAGCTTTTAAACAGCCTAGCAAGGCCAAGACTGACCTGTATTTTCAAGGCAATGCCTACCTTTCAAGTCGTCATTTCCAGTTTCTGGATACTGCATACTACACTACCTTCTTTCAACACATGATACCATGATTTCCCTAGTCAGTTATAACTACATTGACATTGCTTTCCTCCTGCTGTTAAAATATAGCAACTAATGAGATTCTATTCCTGTATTTTTAATCAGAGAAAAAGCAAAACCTCTAGTCCACTTAAAATGGTGGGGAAATAATGAATTTATAAAAGATGAAAACAAGAGATCCACTGTATAATCAGTGTAATTACCAGTATTTGGAACCTCAATTATAAAAGCTTATTTGTGCTATTTTCAATGTCTGAAAACTACTGAAGCCTAAACAATGCTATTTCTCCCAACTCGCTCTCTTATTAGAATTGCCTACTTGCTGATTCACATACTTCTTTCTTGACTGAGCACAATTATCTCAATTACAGAGCAAGACATAGGAGCAAATAATATGTGCAGTTTGGTTATTTATTAAGGCCAAGTTCCTGAGAACGGTGTGGAGCACAGTCACACAGTGCCTCTACATCAATGAAGAGAACCTTCTACTTTATGCCAACGAAGAGTCAACAAAGAGGACGTCCCTCATGTTAACCTAGCAATATATACCATCTTGCTCTAGGTATCCTACACAAATACATCTTTTATCTGTCCTCACAATCCTTCAGTGCCCACTCGCCATCACACTTAATGTCCACTTAAAGTGTCCATGATTTATAAAATTCCCAGTGAACTGTTTCAGCTCAAGCGTCTGGATGGTGTCACATACTAATGGAGACCCTTGAGGAATGTGTTGCAGCCAAATATCTCGTAAGAATATTTAGTGGATGGCAACCGTACACAGAGCAGAAGGTTGAAACTAGATGATGATCTCTGAGGTCCCTTCCAACACAAGCCATTCTATGCCTCTATGATTACATGATTCTATGAATACCCATGCTCTCAGTCTTGCCCCAAGCCTTGGACAGATGTTTCCCCACAATAGGCTTGCGGTTGTTTTTGCCTTCTTCTGAAGCAGCATAAATTAAGGACATAGGAGATTCAGGAAAACATAACCAGTAAATACTCAGTTCCTTGCCAAAAGCTGACCCTACAGTCACAACAGCTCTGTTGATTAGGCTCTTCCCGTGGCATACAGAGAAAAGAAAAGTAATGACAAGACCTTGAATCACCTACACACATCTAAGAGCGTCCTAGGTGTGAGGCTGCTGAGATGGTGAGAAATGTGTTTTTGCAAAACAGGCAAATTCATTACAGAAAGGAAAAAAAAAAAAACAAAAAAAAACCCATAAATATTTTAGATTTGCTCTACAGTAAATTGAGAATAATAAATTAAATCTGGGAAAGTTTCAGAGGGGAAACACAAAAACAAAAGAGAATGAAAAAATATTGCCAGCATTAATTCAGAGCTCTGTGTCCTGCACGCACCTGTACATCACTTTATTTTCTATTTCTAAATTAATCTTTCTTTGCTAAGGGTCTGAGGTCTAGTGTTGTTTTCCTATGAATTCAGGCATGCTCCTTCCCTCTCCATTTTAAAAGCCCCCAGAGGCTAATCAGGCAGCACAGGACATCCTTGGCAGAAAGACTGATGGGACTGCTCAAAGGCATTTCTCTTACTATAGCACTGCTTTGTCCTGTACCTATTCACAACTACAGTCCTTGGGAAAGCGGCTGCCTTGCCTGGCATATTGACCAACAGGAAAGTGCTGTGCACACCCTTTGGAGCTCTGCAAATGTCCGATAAATATTCATAATAATGTGACTTAACAGATGTTTTCTATGCTTAACTACTTTGCTTCCATATAGTAAATTTCAGGACTGTAAAAATGACTGGAGTGAGCTGAAATTTTAAAGAGGTATTATTGATTCATATTTCGGCATGAAGTGCAGAGTAATTCTTGGCAAAACATCTTACTGAATTTGTTCTCTTTAAATTGCATTTAGTGCTAGTAAAAGGTGATCAGCTGAGAGCTGGAAACAAAACTTCTGAGAGGCATATCTTTCTTCACTAGGAAAACTGTATCTGCCTAATGTGACTTAGCAACCCAAAATGAAAGGGAAGGCATGGAAGTTTACAGGTTTTAGGTTAGCTCGAAGGCAATAATAAACCTAAGATTACCATGCAGTCACCAGTGCAAACTCACAGCTGACCACTGCAATAAGGCTATATTGTGGTTATGGGATGAATTTGCTCCTTTTAATAAGAAGCCAATTAATGAAAATTGCACAGAGCTAGCAGCAAGGGAAGGTCAGTGAAGCTCCAGCAAATACGCTTTTCCATAACACGTTACTTGTTTTACACAGCTGTACAAAGATGAAAAGATAGTTTGACTATTGCCAAGGAAAGCCACTGTGTGACTTTTCTCACAATGTGGAGCAATTCTTTCTCTCCCAATTTCTAAAAGACACTGAAACTGGTGAGAAATGAGCTTGAGAAAGCTAAGCAGTAAGACACGTAGTATCACAGAATATCCTGAGTTGGAAATGATCCGTAAGGATGAAGTCCAACTCCTAGAGCACTCCAACCAGTAGATTACATTCATGGAGGTTGTGCCCTCATCTCCAGATGAAACATATGTTGCCTTCAACAAACTGAAAAAAAAGCATTTAGAATCATAGAATAGAATATCCTGAGTTGGAAGGAACTCATAATGATCACTGAGTCCAACTCCTGGCTTCACAGAGGACCACCCGAAAATCCAACCATATATCTGTGCTGTCCAGATGCTTCTTGATCTTGCAAAAATGTGTCTTCATAGAATCATAGAATCACCAAGGCTGGAAAAGACCCACAGGATCACCCAGTCCAACCATCTACCCATCACCAATAGTTCTCATTAAACCATCAGTCCATGCACTTCATACTTTGAATGGATGACCATCTTCTTTCCAACCATCCTATCACACCGAAGTGTGCACCTGAATCAAACCCTGAAGAAGCCTGAGGGCCATCTGTAGATCTGAAAAACTGAAAAACTCAAAAACTGAAAAACTCAAAGACTGAAAAAAGTCAACAACCCCAGGAGTCATTGTAAACTCATTAAAAGGTATGAGCAAAGGGTTGCTGTGATTCTGAATATGCACTGCCCCATTTCTTAATGTAAGAGGTGCAAGATGCATCAAGCAAAATACACTTGAATTGTCTCTGGGTGAGAAACCATTATCCACTGGCACCAGCACAGAAGCTGAAGCAGCAGTTGACTAAATCTGCTCTTCGTTTTAACTTTTCCATCATCACGTGGCACAAAGCACATTAACTCTTCATGCGATGGGAGAACTGGGAGGGAGCACACATTTCCTTAGCCCTTTCGTTACTAAACTGGAATTTACAAAAAAATAAAACAAAACAAAACAAAACAAAAACTCCCCCAAAACAACATAAAGGAATAATGTTAAAGACTATCCTAAACAATAAGAGCCAAGTTACCACAGCAAATTGGGGCATCTGTGGTTTCTCTGTGGAAAAGCAATGACTAATGGATGTGCTTGTGAAGGGTGTGTGATGGAAGTAGCAAAAATCAGTGTGG
Source organism: Bambusicola thoracicus (assembly GCA_002909625.1). Classification (NCBI taxonomy): domain Eukaryota; kingdom Metazoa; phylum Chordata; class Aves; order Galliformes; family Phasianidae; genus Bambusicola; species Bambusicola thoracicus. The sequence continues at coordinate 3,778 of PPHD01016645.1, forward strand.
CTATATCAGAGCCATGAAGAGATGCCAAGCCATCCACTTCTCAGAAAAGCTGTAAGAAATTGTATAACCTACTACTAAAGCTACTAAAGCCTTCCACCTGAACTTTTTTTTTTTTCTTTCCTAGTTCAGTTGTCACACAGCCTCCTATATTTCAGTACACTGCTGCATTGTCCCATGCATAGATGTATTTTCTCTCTGATGCACTAATAAGTTGTCAGAAAACTTGGGAACACAGGTAGAACAGGGAACATACGAAGAATCCCTCTAAATGCAGTAATGATTTTTGGAAATGCTCCAAAACACCTCTTGTATTTCTTTTCATACTACTAAAATCTAGAGGTATGAAAGGAAATGCAAGAAGGCAGAGACCAATGTGTGCCCCCACTGCATCCAAGTGACAGTTCAGCTGTGCAAACACTGTGAAATGTGGCACTTGGAAAATAAAAACACAGTTTGAGAAACATGAATGAGTAAGAATGGAAATTACAGGGCTGCCTTGAAAAATAAGTGGAAAACAATGGAGTTGAAAATGGGGAGAGAAAGAGAGAGAGAGCACAAAACTTACGATAAGGCAAACTTTTCCAGATGTGAAAATCAATTTTATTCTGAAACTTCCCTGCCTTTTCATTTAGAAAGCAATAAAATTCTATTTGTCCCCTGTTCATTTTCTACATAAAATGCCACTAAGCTACTAGCTTTCGGCAACCACACAAAACGTAATAGGTTAGGACTGCAGCCTTAAAATATGTTAGGGTTTTTTAATGAAACCAATTTATATCAGTTTGTGCCAGTGAAAGGGCTGAAGCAACTTAATTTAGTTTCATTTTCCACACATTTGTGACCAAAGCTAGGATTCACTTATTTCTAATTCAGCACTGCTTCCACATGCCTGCTTAAGCCGTTTCTAACTGATTTAGCTTGTGACCTCTATTAAATAGCCAGGTGTTTGGCTCTATTAAAGGAATAATCTCTTGGTATCTACACATCACTGCTACAGCCACCTCCTCGTTTGTGCAGCTTTTATTTGTATGCATGCTCAGTCTGAAAACTGAGGTCTCTTAGAAAACGAGGGGCAGAACATTCCCCCTCATTGACAGCAGGCTCAATATATGGCCAAGCAGGCAAACTGCATTTTGGGGTGCATTAAACACAGCACATCCAGCTGGTCAAATTAAGTCATTCTGCTGATATATTTAGTGATGGTGCAGCCGCACTGTGAATACTGTGTACAGTTCTGGGTTCCACATTGTGAAAGGGATGTTTAAAAGAATCACAGAAAGGCTTGGGTTGGAAGGGATCTTAAAGCCTACCCAGTTCCATCCCCATGCTTTGGGCAAGAATACCTTCCATTAGATCAGGTTGCCCAGGGCCCCATACAACCTGGCCTTGAGCACCAGGGATGGGGCATCCACAACTTCTCTGGGCAGCCTTAACAGGGCCTCACAACCCTCTGAGCAATGAATTTCTTCCTAATCCTCCCTATTTTAGTTTAAAGTCATTCCCCCTTGCCCTACAGACTACATAAAATGTCAGCAGCTCTTCTGTTTATAAGCTCCATTCGAGTACTGAAAGGCTGCAATGAGGTCTCTGTAGCCTTCCCTTCTCCACACCGAAGATGCAGCCACGATATGGCTGGCTTTCTGGGCTGTGAGAGCGCATTGCTGGCTCGTGTCCAGCCTACCATGCATCAGTACCCTCAGGTCCTTTTTAGCAGGGCTGTGACCGGTCATTTTATCCCCCAGCTTGTATTGGTGGTGATGGCATCCCTTCCATCTTTGGATGACACCCCTTCCTGATGTCATATCAACTGCACCACTCAGCTTGGTGTCATCAGTAAACTTGCAAATAACTGAAAGTATCCAGTGGACAAAGTTGTTAAAAGGGCTGGCAGACAAGCCCTACGAGGAGAGTATGAAGACACTTAACTTGTTTGGTATGGAGAAAAGGAGGCTGAAAGGCAAGCGCACTGCTCTCTAAAGTTTCTGAGAAGGAGAAATAGAGAAACAGATACCAATCTCTTTTCCCAAGAATCTGTTGAGAAGACAAAAAGGAATGGCACAAAATTGTGCCAGAAGAGGATCAGACCAGATACTACAAAACGTTTCTCAACAGTGGAACAGGCTTTTTAGAGATGTGGTAATTGCTCCATGCCTGTCAGTGTTCAAGAGGCATTTGGAAAATGCCCTCAATTGTATGCTTTAACTTTTGGTTAGCCGTGAAGTGGTCAGGCAGTTGGACTTCATGGTCTTTTCAGCTTCCTCCCAGCTGAACTAGTCTAGTCTAGTCTAGTCTAGTCTATTCTGTTCTACTTGATTCTACTGTATTTCTTTTCCAATTCTAATCCTTTCCTATTCTAAATTAGCACGATAAAGCCAGCTATTCTTGTAGCTAAAATATATCTACCAGCATGTATGCATCATCATCATAATCTGAGACTTAAATTAAAAAAAGAAAAAAAAAAAGAAAAAAAAAAAAAGAAGCAGATTTTCAGGTCCTAGTTCTGAAATAAACTGAGTAATTTTTTCTCTTTTTTCCTGTCTGCACACTGTTTCTTCACTTTACTGGAGCTTTCTCCTAATTTAGATCAGTGTGATGTCAGTCAAACAAGCTCTATAGGGAGAGCACATATCTTTTATTAGAGTGCTGAAAATAGCAGAGGAAAAGAAGCAGAAAGCTTTCAGGCATATAAGCCCTTCTTCTAGCCATGGTGTTCCTCAAAGAGTCCCTGTTTATTTTGTTGTTTTTGTTTATTTTTTGAGATTTGTGGCTCAGTCCAATAACAGACAAGACTACAAAGCATCTCTGGCTTTAATCTCTGAGCTACAACCACAACACATTCAGTGCAGCATCAGGTGCGAATAGTTGGCCCATTTGTAACACACTCTCTCTTGTAGTAATGGTGGCTCATTTCAAAGCTTACTGCAAAATACAGTGACTCAGAGTGCACCAGTGCTGTCAGAACTGGTTTTCACAAGCCTTCTACTGTGTGGGTTATTTCACATCTTACAGAACGACCTCAGCCTGTAGCCATTCTCTCGCTGAAGGTGATAGCAGTATTTCTCCTCTATCTGGGTACAGGTTTTGCAAAACTTTGTGGGAATGTACAAAGGAAGATTTTCCGTTTTCACAGTTCCTACAGACACCAACCAAGTCGTTGTAAAGCTACAGATAGTGGGTTCTAAAATTCAAATCCCAAAAGGCAAACTGCTTGGAAAAAGTAACGGGAAAGGAGTCTTTTCATCTGTCTTCACCCATCTGAAACTCTGACCCATTCAGAGGCATTAGGGATCTCTCTCCAATGGCTTCTTCCAACCTGTGGAAGGAGATTCATTTCATCTCCAGTGGAAAAACAGCAAACAAACTCACGTGGTTATTCTCAGGGTTCTTTCCAACTGTATTCTTTTTAGACTGCGGGGAAAAAAAAAAAAAGAAAATAAAAGAAAAAAAAAAAGTGATGATGATTGTTCTCATCTCCCAACTACAAAATGGAAATGGTCAAGTGGACAACTTAGTTGTTTCTTCTACACAGAGTGAACTATGTTTGTGTCAAAATGTTAACATCTTCATTTAATACATGACAAATTCAAGTGCTTGTTCATTGTGTTTGGGAAGGCAAAACAGAGATATTATGCTCCAGTTATACTAATTTTCTGTGCAGAAAGCTCCTTTCAGAAGTCTTCACTCAATTTCTCTGTCTCTGTCTGTCTCTAATTGCTGTTGCAATCAGAAAAATAACCAGAAATACAATTGTTTCACTTTCTCCATTTCTTCCACTAAGACAAATTCTACCACTGCATAAAGAAAAAGTTTTAGAGTCAGTGTTATAAATATCACCAGGGATTTGATTATCAAGATGTCCGTCCTTTCTCCTTCTCATATACTCATCGGTCACAGACAGCATAAAGAATATATATTAAATGGCAGTGCTGTCGAAGACACACTAGGCAGAATGCAGTATCCACCTTACTCTAGCTCCATCACAGCCTGCAGAGCTAAAAGAAGTGAGAAAAAAGAAACTAATACACTTCAGTAAAATCAATCTGAGTCAATGTCTCAAAGGACAAGAACATTGAGGTAATGCCAAAGGCTGAGCCTCAGCCAGTGTGTGCAGCTGTGAACCCAGTCCGAGGGGAGGAAGCTACAGATATGGGATTAAATATTGCTTTATCTCGTAGACTCTAGTGACACTTCATTAAGTTTGAAGGGATAGCAGCGAGGATGTCAAACCTGACATGCTTCTTCATTTGCTTAAATCTACTTGAAAAGTTGAAAACCTGAGACTCACATTTCTTTGCAAACTAAAACTCTTGTAAAACTCTCCCAGTGCCTCTAGCTTTGCTGGTAAAATACAGAGCTCAGATCCAGGAACTCTGTTTTCTGTTCCTGCTCATTTGATCTCGCTGATTATCCTTTCTCCTCACAGTACAACAACTCACTTCAATTAAAGCTTCATTAAAACAACTCTGCCATAATCACCATATGTTACTTATATATTTTTAAAGCGTATCTGTTATCGACTGATCAAAATACAAGTGGGCACTTTATATGTCTCTATTATATACTGTACATACACTATTTATAGTATTTATAAATTTTCACTTATCTCAGTGTGGAGCAGAAGGAATTGCTGAAGTCATCTTTCCATCCTGTTCACAGTTATATCCATTTGTGGATTCTCAGTGTTTCAGTATCTGTGTTGCAACAACTGCTGTAGCTTCAGGTTTCAAAAAGGGCTCAGGTAAACAGCAGTGGCAAGGTGAAGGGGATGACAGGAGCAAAAAGAGAGAAACAAACATCTTTCTACGTGAAAGAATAGAATCCCCTTAAGCTGCATTAGTATCAGGAGACATAAGACTGCTGGCAAACAGCACTAGTCCCTACTGACCAGTCTCTCTGTCTGCATAGGTACATAATGTAGCATCATTAGTTTCAAAAGCACTGCATGCTAGTGATAATGGCATCCAGTATTCACAACTCTGACTGCTCTGCTCCTTTTCAGGTGTTTAGTTCTTTCTCCTACTTTGCTATTTTCACCATTATATTGTCCAGAGGACCAGAAAGGATCCTCTGTAACAGGGCTGGATTTGAGTGATGGGCAGTGATTTCAGGAGGAAGGAGCAGCTCCAGCAGCTGCAACAGCCACACCACAGCTCTGCAGTCCATCCTCACCAGAGAGCACAAGCTGGATATTGTGGCACCACTCCAGCAGCCATTTGATGGCCATATGAAATCATTTTCACAGCAGTGGAGTCCAAATGAAGAGGAGTTGGTGGAAATGCCTGGGATTTTCTTGGCATACTCCTCGATATAGCCTGTGGTTATGTGCAGATGGACCAGCTGATAGGATTATACATTTCATATGATGCAAAAGATAATAATGATATACAGCAGAGATGTTTTCAAACCACTGTATTTATACCTGAATTTATTTTTCATTTTTTCTGGAGCCTGACTGAGTCTGAATCAAGGATACAACTGATGCATAACAGAACAGGGAACACTCTCAGATTCAGAGCTCCCAAAAGAGTGATGGTTCCATGGATCTACGGCCCTGGCTCAGACCCCTGTGTGCTCATATACACACCTAAAGCCCAGAGGCACTAGGAGCTGGACTGGGTATTCAATTATACCACAGAAATGAACTTTTCTCCATTTCCCCTAAAAAAAACTTCACAAATGTTACCCTCTTATGCCAGTGTCAATGGCATCCATCATTTGGATGCCATCATGCCAGCTCAAGTGCAACGACAGTTGGGGTTCAGAAACAGTTAATACAAAACAAATCTCTTTCTTTACTGATGAAGGTCATATGATACAATCCTGAATACATCCTACTGGTCTTCCAAAGATTCAGTAAATGTCATATATGAATTATTCTGCTACTACAAAGAGTAGATAAGGATTTTTTGTTTGTTTGTTTGTTTTTTATAAGCTGATAACTTGCTATTTCTCCTGCTGAAAACTGGTTTTATGTGCTGTATCTGAATTCCTTGTTTGTATACAAAAAGAAGCATTTCATTAAAAGAGAAAATAACATCCAAAGGTTTCTAGGGTAGCTAAAGAGAATGTGTGTGAGGAGAGAGACAAAGGAAAAGAAAACAACAACAACAAAACAGCCAACCAGTCAAAAAACAGCAAAGAAAACCGAAAAGGAAAAATATCAAGCATACAAAACTTGGAAGAACTAGTTTGATTTATTAGCGGTAATTGCATTTAGACTCACGTTATTAGTACGTATTATCTGTGTTGCAAAGAAAACACTAATCTAGACAAATAAACACTTTGTGTATCCTCCAAAAATATAACCAATGGATGAACAAGGTATTTACTAAGGGAAAAAAAAAAATCTAGTCAAAACTTTTCTCCAGGTTATCTTTAAAAAGCCTAATGGCATCATTTTTCTTTTGCACAATGCTTCAAACTTGTATCGTTGTGGAGCGCCATGCAAAGCTTCACTCATGCAGGAGCCACATATAGGATCACAACATAATTCAGCCTGGAAGAGACTTCAGCAAATTTCTAGTCCAATCTCCTCATGGAAACATTTGAGTAGAAAGAGACCATTAAAGGTCATCTAGTCTATCCTCCCTCCAATGAACAGTGACATCTACAGCTTGATCAGATTGATCAGGTACTCCCGAAAGTAGAACTGGCTACAAGGTCAAACCAGGTTGGTCAGGGATCTCTCCATTTGCGTCCTGAAACCTTCAAGGATGGAGTGCACAACATCTCTTGGAAGCCTCTTCTAACCTTTGACTGTCCTCATGGGCAAAAGGTTTTCCTTAAATTTAGTATGAACTACATTTGTTTCAGTTTATGCCTCATGTCTCAACTTGGAAGCATGTTTTTCATGTTTCTAAGATGCACCACTGATCTTCTTGTATGTACAAACCACTGGTTCATGCTCAGCTCCTGCTATATGAATGTCACAGCATGCCCTGTTATAAACAACTAATACTTCCCACATGCAAGACTTTATATTTGCCCTGGTGGAATCTTATCTGATTCTGGTCAGCCCACCCCTTCAGCCTCTTCCATGTCTTTCTGGATGGCAGGCCTAGACTGAAGCATGTCAGATGTTCTTCTGCCAATTTGTTGTCATTGAGAGTGCAATCTGTCACTTGTATAGTGTCACTGACAAAGCTGGGATCACAGAATCACAGAATCATTTGAATTGGAAGAGACTTTCTGAGGTCATCTAGCCCAACTCCTCTATGATGAACACAGACACCTACAGCTAGATCAGGGTGCTCAGAGCTCCATCCAGTATGATCTTGAATGTCTTGATGTTAAACTGGACAGGTCCCATAAGAGATCCTTACAACAGTCTTCTTCTTGTAGGTCTCCAAGTTGATTATGACCCATTTGCCACTAGCCTCTGAGTCCAAACATAGAGTTTTCGCCCACAAGTTGCCCACTTTTGCAGACTGCAATATCCTAACTTGGATGCAAATTTACTGTGGGTATAATGAAAAGCTTTGCTACAATTCAGGCAAATATCTTCTGTCCCTTCACTACCACATAAAGTTATTTTATCGTAGTATACATTCATACCCAGAATATGAGATGTGCAGATCTTTGCCTTTGCTAAGACAAAAGCCATATCATGTTGAACTAAGGCACACATTTTTTGCTCTACTACCTTGTGGCACCTAAATGTACACAATTTCTTGTCAGTCATTAATACGTTTCCTATTTAGAAACAAACTACAGTTTAATACGGAGTAGGAAGTCACATTCATTCTTTGCAGAGGAGAAAGATCAGATGCCCACCACAATGAACTGTTTAATCCACAGTTACAGTCAGCATTATATGAATAAAAACCCTTCACAACTCAGCTGCCACACTGATTTCACAGTTCAAAAGGGGTCATCGAAAGACAACAGAGAAAAAAATCAATGTAAAATCATGTCTTCACTTGAAGACTGGCTTTCATAGGAAAGCTGTGAGAAATCAGACAGAAAACACAGCTAAAATGACAGTTCCACAAAAAACAATGCAGAGCATCTCAGGAACAGCTCTTGAAACTATATTAATCTCTATTCTCTTTTTCCCAATGAGATGCTAAGATAGCAAGTGAAAACAAGACTTGAAAAGTATTTGGGTTCTAAGTGAAAAAAATTCAGAACTGAAAAATGTATGATGAGTATAGAACACATAACCCAAATCCTCAGATGTCTAGCACTTGATAAAACTACACAATATACCATTGAAAACTTTGACACCAGAGCTCAAGGGCAAGGTGCCCATGGTTTTATTAGTCAGATATTGGATAAGAAGTGGTGGAGAAAGGGCTGAATTCAGGATTTTAGTGTCTTCTGATTGGTTCTTTACACAACCTTGGGCAATCTCTTTAGCTTTCTATTAGTTGTCATTAAACCAGAGACACATATACTGCTTCCCTCTCTTTTGTCTTGACTATTTCATAGAATCACAGAATGTTTTAGGTTGGAATGGACCGTTAAGATCATCTAGTCCCAACCCCCCTGCTACAGGCAGGGATACCTCCTACTAGACCAGGTTGCTTAAAGCCACATCCAGCCTGGCCTTGTATGCCTCCAGGATGGGGCATCCACAACTTCTCTGGGCAGCAGCTGCCAGTGTCTCACTGCCTTCTAGTAAAGGCAGTGAAGAACTTCTTCCTAACACCTAACTTAAATCTCTCCACTTCTAGTTTAAAGCCATTCCCCTTGTTCTACCACTATTAGACCACAGAAAAAAGTTGGTCCCGATCTTGCCTGTAAGCTCCCTTCAAGTACTTTTCATGGACTGAAACATCGGCACATTAAAACTGTACTATATAAGCATATTCATCTTTCAATCCCCCAAAATCTGAGAAACATATACAAAACCATCTCATTTTCAATGAGTTGCTCCTGTGAAAACACAAATTATCTTTGTTTTTAATTTATCCAATATTTAAATTCTCTTGGAAATAGCATGAGGACTTCAAGGACTTTACTTGAGTTACTTGCATATAACATCAATTTACAGTGGGGTAAACTGAAGCATTAAATAAGATGTAAGTACATGACAGATCAGGTATACCCTATCTTCAGTATTCCATAGATCAACCTTTTTTCTGGAACATTTTCCTTGTCTTTGTAGAAAGAGTTGGTGATTTCAGTAGACCTCTACAGAGCAACATGCCATGCCAAAGTCTACTACAGATTTCCAAAAGCCAATGTCTCATCTTGGCTTGAACCCAGGTGGCTAAAACCTAGCCCTGAGGATTCTGGATATGACGGGATGTATTTATTTTGTATTTAAGGAATAATGCTAGTTAATATTAGACCTTGCTCTATTTGAGAATCTTCCCCCTAAAGCTGGCAGTATTTACAATGAATATTCAAATGCTTTTTCTACTGCCCAAAACAGACAAACAAACAAATAAATAAATAAATGCAGTTTTAGCTGAATAAGGCATTTCCTAATGGTGCTACAGGACCTGGAAGTATTTCAGCTAATTGAGCTTACTATTCACAGAGCAGACATGCAAAGGTCAAGTTGTCTTAACAGCTTGTACACTGTCAAGCTATATTTGTTCTTGAATACATGCATCAGTCCTTTTCACCCAGACAAATAATGACTAAAGTTTACCAAGCTTCAAGAACCAATTCCTTTTTTTATGTTGTAGTAAAATAGATAAACAAAGGCAGACAGCAAATACCAAGTATATCTCAATTATTATGTGAGATCTGTGTTAGCACAAAGAGAATGAGACATGCTATTTTGTGTTACTTTTCTCAAAAAATTCTGTTGTGAATTCCTGCAGCCTGGGGATGCAGAGGGACAATTAAGTCATCTAAATTAATCTAATCTTTCTGCCTTTGCATTACACATTTCCTATGCATCAGGTATAAATCACTTCCTCAGAGAAATTATTCAACAAGGCTTCCACCCAAGACTGGAATGCATTAGAAGAGTACTGATGAAAAAACAGTGTTCCTTCGGTAATAACCACCAGCTGTTCATTACACTTACTGTTAAAAATAATGAAGTATGTGTCTTCCCTCCACCTGGAAAGTGTCTGCCTCTAGCTTCTAAACATTGATTCTTGTTTTTTTTTTTTTTTTTTTTTTTTTTTTTTTTCTCTCTGAGAACTCTGAATGCTCAGTATTTTTTAATCTTTATTTTTACTTTCATTTTGCAAGGACTGTACCAGAGCAGTGTAATAACATTTCCTCTCAGTCTTCACTCTGACAATCTATATACATTTCTAGTTCCTTCATATGTTGTGTCGTTTCTAACCTTGAATTTTTCAAAATCCATTTCAAAATCTAAGAGAAGGAGATGTCTATCCTTGACCATTCTAACGTAGAATTAAAACCTTCGCCTGTAGCCACTGGACAAGGTTGGCCTGTACCAGATCACTTGGAGGAAGTATTCTTCAGAACTAATACTTCATGTTCTTTTTTTTTTTTTTGGCAGTGGAGAGAGACAGGCAGCAGATGGATAAGATTGTTGTGGACCATCTCAGCCAGGGATAAATGTTGAAAATAGATGGGACAAACTGTTCTCTAAAATGTCTGTTACTGTGTACAGACTGAAAGGAAAGCATTGGCTCTAAGTGTGAGTGTACACTTTTACAATGAAAGCAATTAAAATGAAGTGAGATAAATCATATCTGCGTGACTACTCCTCAGGGAAAATCTCCAAATATCTCCCATATATCTCTCAATACCCAAAAATACAGGTCTTACAGTAACGTAATAAGAGGAAAAAAATAGCAAGAAAGCACCACAGTCATGAGATTCAGTAACAAAGTCAGGCACTCTTGTGAAAATTTCTCTTTTGCTCTAGCATCACAGTGAAGAGACTTGTCCCCTGAACTAGCTCACTACATGGGATGCTTTACCTTGACAGATAAGTAATCCTTGTAAATGTAATATTCAGCATCTGGAACCAACAGCATTAATTCCACTGCTGTTTTACCCATGACTTCATGGGCACTCCATTCTGAATCCCCAAGCCATGCTGATATGGTATCTCAATCTTGACACCTATGATCGCCAAATTGACTATCTTCACTCACAGGGCTGGAAAGGCATTATTTGGCTTTCTCCAAGCTTTAATTCCTACAAATTGCATGAGAGGCTGCTCCTTTCCTGAGCTATTTCTGTTCCAACCTGACAGGAACGGTAACTAAAGTGCAGGTCTATTGATTAAAAATCCTTATTTTTCCCCCTGTAACAGCCTAAGGCATTTAATCAATATGGCAGTGCCCCATATCATGGACCAAAGGCACAATATCCAGTGATCATAAACTGCCTCGAAGAAGTGGTGTAAAATGATTTTATAACCTGACACCTGCTGAAATGTCCATTCACGGTGGAATAGATACATACATTTCCTTCTGCAAGCCAGTTACATAAAAAGAACTAAATATCACAGGGAGCAGCTGTATAGTTTCAGTTTGACAGAAAAGGCCCCTATGACATTATGATTTCACATACATCAGTGGGACGCAGATTTTGCTGCAGAACATCTATACAACGTGCCATATATTTTCTGAAGGCGATGCACAAATACATCCCAAGAGGAGAAGAACATGGCAGTCTGTCTAATGCACTTATATGGCTCCTGCCTCTGCAACAGCTGAACTGCCCAGAAATTTATTATTTTTCTAAATATAATTCTCCTCACTACTTTATTTATTTATTTATTTATTTATTTATT
>PPHD01016646.1:3399-15457 GCA_002909625.1 Bambusicola thoracicus
AAAAAAAAAAAAAAAAAAAAAAGAGAGAGATAAAGAAAAATGGTCCAGAGACCAGTAAAATGTCACAGGGCCCAGGAGTTCTACACTTAGCCCACGTTGACAGTGTATAATCAAAACTACAAGATATTAAGGATTCTTTTAGTTTATTTGGCTGATCATCTTGCCAGCAAAGGACAAGGAACAGCTGCTAATGACAGTTATATTCAGATAGGTATCCAGAACCCTCTAATAAATGACTGAATTACTAGAAATTTTACGCCCTAAGCCAGTGTCTAATAAACATGTGTCATAGAAAAATATACGCAAAGTAACCTACAATGAGACGGCAAGACAGGTAGCAGTGAACAAATATATTTTAGGCACAAGGAACCCTTACTTCTTTTGTGGTTTTTTTTAAGACATTGAAGTCATAACTCTGGGAAGGAGGTCTTCTTTTATTTTTCTAGGCTATGAAGTATTTGCATGTTCGTTCTTTCAGAGGGAAACAATTCCTGCTTGTGACATAAGCTTAACATACCATCCACTGTGGAGTGGTGTATGAAGCACAGACTTGGATTTTGAATTCTGTGAGTGCTAACAAATACTATATCAACAAAATTGTATTAATTCTAGGCCAGCGTTTGTAGTTCTCACTCAGACAAAACACAACCAAACTCAAGTAAGAAACACCTAAGAAAAGGTAACAGGATTTAGTACTTCCAGTCTTACTTTACTTTTCCTTAGAAAAGATAAGGCAAACAGGTTTTATTTCATTTTCTGCATGCCATCAGTAGGCGTGTAGCAAAAGGAAGGGGGGTGCAGAAAGAACCAGAAAGGACAGAGTTTCAGAAAACAATGCTTATCTTTCCTGATAGCCCCTCACTATAGAAAATCCACATGGCAAAGGAATCAGGGACAATGGGGTGGGTGCAGCTGCTCAGAAACTTTTGGAGATTCAAAGGTTCACTTGATTTCTTTCAAAATCATTTCCTTTCCCGCTACTGTGATGAAATTGGAGTCCCACGGGTCACATTTCTATGGGAGCCTGCTGTCAGTTTGCTTTTTCCATGTACCTGCTGGACAGAAGGATGGATTTAAGACTACATGTTAATGCTAAGCATAGTGAAAGTCATTATATCATTCTGCCACTCTATTGATTTTCAGTATCAAACTGAGAACTTTCTTTCAAATCAGTTTCAAGGAAGAAGATATTTTTGCACATTTTCTGGACATAAAATAGCTAATCAAGATGTGTTTAGTAGTTTATAAAATTGTAAGTTTCACTATAAGTCATATAAGAGCTGTGATTTATTAAGTAATATTATTCTCATCATTATACTTCTATATTATTTTTACATTGTCAGGCAATTTGCAGAAATTAGTTCTGCTTCAGGCAATCTTTACCCTTGCTATACAAGTGTTGTTATGTATGTTTTTCTCATTATGATAAGTACTTTGATCTCACAGCAAATGTTCAGCATCTTATAAACTGTAATATAAAACCCACACAGAGCAAAGCAATGAGTAAAAAGATCATAACAGTCACAACTGTGGTTCTCATATAACCCTAAAACACATAATGGAAAAATGAGGAGGGGAGAAAAAAATGCTTTGATTGCCATGGACTTTGAAATACTTCTGTGCATCAGATTATTTTCTTCATCAGTGAAGACCCTTGAAGATCTGATTTTTACAGTCATCAGAAGCCAAGTTCAAGTGAAATTCCTCCCTTGTGATAAAAAGCACCCTTTATAATTCAGAACTGTCCTTCCAAAGAACACTAGCCACAGTCCACATTAATGAGAACATACTTAGCCATGTAAAGGTCTGAAGACATGAAGTCGTTACTTCAGCACCTTTAATATTATTTTATGCAGGCAGTTACAAATATGAAATACATTGTTAAGTGAGATTTATTATTTGCTGTATGTCAGCTTTCCTATTAATACAGTAGACTTGTCTTCTTGTAGACAAGAGGCTCACATAGTGGCCAAGGCATGGATGTGTGAGGTCTCTTAAATAAGTAGAAAACAGCCCAGTAGCTCAGTCATTCTTCCATTATTTCATTCAGTCACACTTTTTCTATTTCTGAGAAAAGAAAAAAAAACATTATTTCCCATGGCAACATATGAAAATTAGATTGGCCCAGTTTGAGCAGGAATCTCAGAATTAAAGCAGTTTTCAAAAAGTAAAACTTGTGGTGAGGTGACAATCAACTGCATTGTCATGCAAAAAAAGCTTTGGCTATGTAAAAGACCGGATTTCCCCAGGCTTGTAGGCTAGCACAGTGTGTGTTTGCCAGAGACATTGTGCCATTTTTATTTAGACAGATATCCCTTTCCTTCTCCTGTCCTCACTTCCTGAGCTTTTCCCCCTGTTGTTGCTTCCCATCACTGGTAAATCAAAGCTCCATGTTTCTTACAAACTTTGTCTATGTAAGGAAGTCCTATAAGCATTACGAAAAGAAGCCCAGAAAACACAGGGAAGGAGAAATTGCTGGAAGGTAAAGAACAAGCAAGCAAAAATCTGTATCCTGCCAGGGAAGAATAAATTAACTTTCAAAAGAAAGGATGGCATGGGTTTTAACATTTCACCTGTAGTGCTTTGCAGCTGGGGACAAACTGCTGACACAGACAGGCAAAGGCAGAAGATAATCTAACAAACATGAAAACAAGAAAGAAAATCATTTCCATCAGAAATTAGAATGCCCAAGAGCAACCCCTCCAGCTTTTTAAATTGCTCTTTGCAGGGGCATTATAGTGAATCACTTTGTTTCAAGCAGAACTTGTACCGTTGCTGTTCTTCTCAAAAGTGCAAATTCAATTTTAATACCCAGTGCCCTGGGCTGAAAAGCTCCGTATGAACTATCACTTAAGAGCTTAAGAGGTGCCTGGAAAGGCCATTTAGGTTGAATACCAGCTCTGTAGCTGTGTTTGGAAGATCTGACACTTAAAATATTTCTTTATGCTCTTGCTTTTATAATTACAGACAGTAAAGAAGCAAAAGAAGTGTTCATCATGCCAGATTTTGTCATTAAATGCTGGACTTTAACCAGGTCAACACATTACTTAGATTAGCACAGAAAAAATGGTTAACAGTGAGGACATTATTGTGCATGTATAGATGAAAAAAAAGAACAAAACCAACTGTTGGGGAAAAATAAAATTAGGTTTTTGAGAATTACTACTCTGTTCTTAAATGTGCTGAATTTCTCGTGGAAAGACTAAGATTTTGTCACCTTCTTTTCTTAAGTGACTGGATTTATGGATCACACTAGGATTATTTCTAATAGGTAGGAGCTTACATATATAACTGAAAATGAAGAATTTAGCATCAAGGGCAAATAGTAAGCAGAAGACAACATACCAATATTTGCAGGTTACTATTCAGATACTGTTTCTCAATATGATTCAAAAATGCTTAGTATTTAATGGCATTGTAACATACTCATTTAATAAATGCCTTATTTTTTCACATTGGAAACAGTGTAATTCCATTCCATAAATGCAGTTCAAATCTATTCTTCCATGAATTGGAGGGTAGTATAAAGGCAGAGGCATGAAAATGGTATTAGCAGATTGTCAAAAATAATTCTGCATACAATGCTGCATAACTTATTACAAAGTCTTCCTTCAGTCCAGAATCTGCACCATTATTGAAATCCCCATACTGTACAAGCTGCTGATGTTACCTCGATTCTCTAATCTCACCAAAAAAATTGCTGTGACCCTCTTATGAGGTCTGGTTTAGAGTTGTTCTGTTTTCTACACTGTGCTAAGAATACTTCTAGTTTCCACTGTTAAAAGCCAATTCTTGCAAGAAGACTTCACAGCTTTCAACTTTCTAAGAATGGGAAAAGAAAACAAAGTTTCAGTTAACTACTATTTGGCTGTAAACTAATGAGTTCCTATTGAAAACCACACCTAAAATCCTCACTGGGAGAAAGGGATTTTCTGAATGTTTAGAAAGTGCTTTGAAGGCCTTAAGTATAGGTATTACACACACACACACAAAGAAGTTGTGAAGGAATTAAAGGAATTACACCTATTTTAACTACTCTGTCATACAGACCTATGTTGGTTGCATTTTACTTCTAACCCTTTTTCCCTACTAAGAAGTCATTACACTAGGAAAAAGTAAACCTAGTTCAGAAATCTTCAGATGTTTTGGATAATGGAATTAAGAGCTTCCTGCAAGCATAGCAGGTGAGTATAAAAAACATTTTGTAGAATTAATTTTGTTGTAAAAAGAGAAGTGAAGCACTGTTCATAGAATAAAAGGAAGAAAACTTTATCCTGTAAACCAAGGCAAAAGAAAAGGAAAAAAAAAAAACAACCAAACAAATACAACAAGTTTCTCAATCTGTCTGTACAGCTCAACCGGGGATATAACTATGCAGTGAGTTACAGGCAGATATGAGCTTGTTCTGGTTATGTCCCAGTCAGCTCAAAGCCATGTGACATATTACTGCATAATCCAACTTAAAAAAAAACCAGTCTTGTCAGTGTGCTTACTAGACAAGGTTAGCATGGGTCTGTGATAATATGATTTATGGTTGGTTTTGAGCATAGGCAAAACAAGCTCATATATGCCTACTAATACCGAGTATAAACCACAGTTTAGGAAATATACCATACCTCTTATGCCTCTGAATAATGGCACAGTCAACTAAGAGAGTTAATTTGACAAACAACTGGCTATCTTCGGAGAAAAAGGTAATAAATGATCAGAAAGCAACAGAGTGGCTAACTGTTTAAACTGAACAGGGTCAAAACATCTACTACTTTATATATACTGAAGTAAGAATGCTATCTATCTTTCAATAAATTGTCTAAAAAACACCACTGATTCATGAGGTCTTGCTTAACCTTTCAGCCCAGAAAAGAAAATCAGACACCTTAAAGATAGTATTACTCATGGTCCGTGACAGTAAACTTTAATTTAGGGAGATATTAGTGGTTTGCTTGAAGAAAGGAGAAAAAGAAACTTGTGAATGCTTTTCAATGGAAAAATCATATGAAAGTCAAAACATACACTCTGATTTAAATAGTAAGCTTGAACGGAGTCACCTATGTACAGATATACAAGTGACATGCACTGCTATCTAAACTAATCAGACCTTGTCTCAGTTGACCTACCTGTCTGTGCTGCCCAGATGGCAGAAATCCAGTAGAGTCAACCATGTTTCACCCTTTCCCAACACCGTCTCACCCCTTCCCTCCTCATCCAGAGAGCAAAGAGGACAAAGCTAAAGAGAAGAAGCAGACTCTCTGTGTGTGGTGAACCGCTTTCCTTGACCAAAAGGTCTGTCAGTGGGACTTGAACTGGGGGTTGATTATTTGGCAAGGCATGAAGTGTCTTAGAGCCCTGTTGCCTCTGTAGTCCGCTACCACGATAAAATCCATTTAATCTGGCCAGCTGATTTGATCTGTGATTTTTAAGCCCCAGTATGACGTTCCAAAATGACCTCTGGGCCAGGGAGGGTTAAACTATAAAATAACACTTTGTGAATTAAACCTGGCATGAGCTCACTGTGCTTTCCCTTCCAGGGGATTAGATCTTTGCTATGCAAATTCTAACTGTAGACAGGCAAATGGATATATTGGTATAAATCACACTTCAGCACTTAGTCTGCTGAGAACAGTAAGAGAATATAATGCACCAAGCAGATTTATACTCTGCTAGGTAATCATCCAGGCCTGCCCCTGCTGAAAAGTCAGCTCCAGTTTATGTCAGAAGCAGTCAATAATATAGGAAACAAATACATGGAACTGAATGAGTGTCAGTGGCTTAATGCATGCAGGGGGAAGGTAAGTTTTCTTAGCAACGCCTTCTTCCTGAGAAGGTGGTGCAGTATTTTTGAGTAGAGTAGAAAGAGAAATTTTAAATTTCAGAGGTTGTCTAGATAGGCAAGAATTATCAAAGCAAAACAAAAACAATGTCAACTAATGTCTGACAACTAATGTCGCATACAAAACAAGATGGGGTCCTCTCTGAACCTTGAACAGAAACATTATTTTTTCCTCCACAAGAAGCCATCATCACTCTTTCACCATAAGGAAGGTCACACCATCTTTCAGAAAAGATATGCCTGCTTGTAATTACCACCTGTAGTGTATGGACAAATGCAATCTTTTAAAATGCTAACTGCATTATTCTTGTACCCAAGGGATCCAATGGTACAAATGTAATGTGGCCTAACTAGTTTGTCTTAGCAAGACCTTACAGTGCTGATTTGAAACAGCTGAACTAAATCAACAGTTACCTTGAGCCAGAGGCCTTTGGAGAGCAATTAGAGTCAAAGCTTGCGTTTTGAACCCAATATGATCTGTCAGTCTCAATGATTTGTGTTTGTTGTACTCAGCCTCATTTCCTGCGTGAAATATGAGGCTGTATAAAGAGGAAAAATTCCCAAGATTAAAAAATATTTGACCTCAGTGCATTTGTGAGCATGAAAGTACACATGTCTAAATGACCATTTTGGTTTGTAGTACAAAGTTCTATTGATGTTGGCAGGCTGAGCTTCCCTGTCTCAAAGCCACATGAATGGTTTCAAGTTTCAGCCAAAAAATCTTTTCCACATGCTTTAGTTTGGGCCAATTTACACAGCAGATTTTGCGGAGACTGTGGCCAAGTTCTTTATAAAGGGCTGCCTTCTTTGGGATCAGGGAAACCACAACAGACGCATTGCTAATGCAATCTAATTATCTGCTTGAATATTTTTCCAGATGTATCCAATGTCTAAAAATACCCCAATAAAAAAGGTATTATTTGGCTCCTTGGACTGAAACAGTGGCATAAAGAACCTGCTTGTCTAAAAGGAAAGTTATTACAATGTAATACTGCAACTGCCTTTAAATCAATCAAACAAAAATACCCTAAAGGTAGGGTATTTAGTGCTTCATGTTTGTAATTAGTTTCCAAAAGAAAAGCATGAATACAGATGTGTTTTTTGCTAAAAAGTACGTATCATTCTTACAAGTTTAATTCCCTCATTTGCAGAGTACAATTTGATATTCTTGGAGAGCTGTAATACGTAACAAAGCATCTCATCATTTTTCACCAAGATGAAACACAAAGGCTCTAGGAAGTGGTATGTAGATAGCTACATCATCAGTTACTTTTATTATTAAAATTCTCTATAGGCAGATCACTCAGTACCACTGTTCCAGACAACATACAAATTTGAAGTGGCTTTTTTCTCCATCAAGTCTTCCTGGATTGCCTACTTAACTGTCAGTGACAATTACCTTCTTTTTTCCCCTTGGTGTGCCAAAAAATTACAGATTGGTATAGGTCACTGAAACAGGAACCAACCATTCAATGGATCTGGGGTTTTGCTTCACTTCTGTAGTTCTTTGTCTTGATCAAGACATATAAATAATAAATTCAAATATCTGAGTTTACATGAAGAATAATAGCACGTTTGCATAATCTACAGCTCCAGAAACACAAACCTATTTGTTCAGATGCTTTTGTTTTGTATTTTACAAAGGATTTACATTAATGACTTTGGTAAAGGGGACCTGCCAATAGCAAGATTTCTTAATCCCTACAAGAATATTTTATTTTAGGATATAATGAAAAGCTATGCATAATTTTTGTTTTACTTTAATATTTAACTTTTCATCAATTCTACAGTTTACTACCCATTGGGAAAATAATGAAGATAAGGCAATAAATCAGTGTTCTGAGTGCTCAGAGTACAAAATCACCTCCAAAAACAACAGCAAAACAATATGAACAACATTCCTAATTTCCACCCAGAACCACTAGGATGAGCACTAATGCCAAGGTAATGTGATCTTAAACATGCTGGAAGTGAAGCTGTGGCTGCTGAGTTTGAACATAACATGAGAATAATGCTGACAACCGCATGGGAAATAATGACCAAGCAGAATCTGCTTTGGTATTTTTGGCATTTCAGTAAGTCCCTTGAATTATTTGAACTATTTCAAAGCAATTATATTTGTCAGATGCTATTTACATGAGGATGCAGTTAAGTGTATACCCTTAAACACATGAATTAGAGACAGCATTTACCAGTCTTATGACTTGACTAATCAGATATGAAGTTGCAACTGTGGGCTAGAGAAATTAGTCCAAAAATGCCCTTGGTTTAAATCACTGCTGGCATATTCAAACAAGGAAACAAACTTCATCATGCTTTCAACCCTCCCTTACCATGCTGACTTTTCACAGCTCAGCATTCTTTTTTTTATTTTATTTTTATGGAGTGAATGTATGGCTTTTGAAAAATGATTTCAAGAATTTGAGAAATATGAGAATATTGAATGTATATTTTGCATGATTACTTACAGTGCATTGTCCTAGTAAGTAATTTAGAACAAATGCTACAGGTCAGGTGTAAGCATATTTGTACCCTTCACTCCAATACAAGTGAATTCAGTGTTGGCGCAAGGTTAGCAAGCATCCACAACATGATCACATTTTTAATGTTGTTGATAATCTTCATGATAATCTTTTCAATGTCAATGTCTGTTCACTTAGAAGAGCAAATGAATAAAGACTGAAAAGTGCAAAAAGAAAAAAAATGTAACTCTCTCTAACTAAACTGACGTTTCAAAAATTCTACTATGGATGCACCTACTTGACAGTACATTTTCCACTTAGGTTATCTATATTGGATGCCCAGGCACTTTTTGGTCCTTTTTTCCCACCACAAGACTAGCTTACCAATGGATGCAGGCAGTCCTGAAAGTAATACATACATGCCTACATGCAAGATACACAAAAGGCTTGAATCAAACAAACTCCAGTGTCATACACATAAAATTTTGAGGAAGTTACACACATTTCTTGTTTCTTTCTCTTTCAGATAAGAACAGCATGCTCATTTAACAATGATACCATCTCAGTAAGCAGTAAGCAGATCCTGAGGACATGTTTCTGCAAAGAGGACAGACTACAATTGGCACATAATGGATGAATGTTCCTATGGTAGATAAGAAAAGAGAACCAAGGCAGAGATTTTGTGAAAAGACTTAACTATCAAGAAGGTGGTAGCTGAAATCTAATGGATCTCATTCCAGTGGGACTAGGTTAGCTTTCATAAACATCAGTGAGCTTTGATCATATTCCTTATATCTCGTTATTTTAATATTTTGCAGACTATCCAAAAGAACAGTACACCAAGTGACCTTGACAAATGCCCACTGCAGGATGCTGTCTTTCATAATTTCAAAAGTGATAAATCATCAGTGAACAAGAGACTCACATGCATTTTAAATAAAACCACACTATACTGTATGCACAGTATTGGTTTAAAGCACTGGCTTTAGGCTGTTTTCACAGGTATGCAGGAGTGCATTTTCCAATCATTCTTCACTAGGCTTACTTACTTTCAAGCAAAATACTAAAAGCTAAGTTATGTAAAAATGTTTTCATTGCAGTTAGTGTTGGTTAGAAATCACTGCCCATAACCACATGTGAAGGACGCTATTGCCTGACATCTGCTGGATTACATATACAAACTTCTCTTTAGTTTTACTCTGGTAAAATGACCCAGATTTTAAAAGCACAATTATTTCAAGTGTACCACACTGATTCAATGAGAAAAAGGAGTGACTTCACAGACAGTTACGCCAGTGAGTCTAGTAGTGAGGTTGATGAGGAGTAACCTCTTCACCTTTCCGTCTGTAGCTTCTTCTTCTTTGTTGCATGTCCTCACAACCTTTTTTCTTCCTTTCATCACTTGTTCTCTTGTTCCCAAATAACATGCCTGCCAGTATTTCAAAGACAATACAGCTTTAGTGCTGTGAGCCACGGGTGAAATGAGGAATTCTTTCTGACTGTGTCATCAGAGAAGAAAAAGAGGGAAAGAGGAAAGGAAAAATGAGAGGCCTGAGGAGGCAACAAGGGTAAATGGGAGGTCAGTCTGCATAAACAACTTGTAAGGAAAATACATAGCACAACCAGGACTGTGACTATTACCATAATGTAAAGATTACCTTAATACTGATAAGGTTGGCAATGATGAAGTACAAACTCTCTTTCAGTACCATTTTCTTTTCTCTACCACTTTCTTGGATTTCTTCTCAAGCTCCCTCTGCCCCACCCCCGCCAAGTTCTCTCTCATCTTTCTGTCATCTTTCCCTTCTTTGACCTTTTCCTATACCACCTTCATTCTCACCATATCTCTAGTTTTTTCCTTTCTCCCATTTGTAAATTCATGACTTTAACAGAAGGCTGGTAGATTTCTACACAACACCAAGGAGCCAGAAGTGAAGAGCACTAGCAAAGGCTGCAAGGGAGTCCACAGAATGCACATTTCTGCCTTTATGTGTTACAACCAGATGGAGAAATACATACCATATTCATATAATTGATGAAAAATGACTACTGCTTTCTATGGAGAAAGAAGGAGAGTCCACTGAGTAACTTGGGTGGAATTAATTTCTGCTTTTCTCTCAACGCTAAGAATATTCCACACAGATCCAGATGCAGATTCTGGTCTATATGATAAAGTACACATTATGATGAATCTGAAATGTTCCTAGATAGCACAAAACCAGGACAGAATGCACAGTTATATCCGTACCATCAGCTATTAGATACTGCTGTTGGAAACCTTTGTTTCTTTCCACAAAGAGGAATGTACGAACAAGGGCCATCTTATTTGAGCGTGGATTAAAAAAAAAGCCAAAAACTTCCATAGGAAACAGTAAAATAGAGCATGATTTAAAACAAAATTGCAAAAAGATACATAGGGCATGACATCTGTGAGTCAATTAAATTTTTAGACTAATTTTCCTGTAGCTACAAATGTTTCACCTTATGCTTTTATTTTTGTGGGTACCACTGCATGTAATCTATCAGCTCACAAAATCACGTACAGATGAATGGAGAAAACTTTAGGGCAAGCATTGTGTTAAATAGCCCTATAATGATATCTTGTAGAACTTCCTTTCAGACAACAGGCTGTCAACCTTTTATTAGAAGA
This sequence comes from Bambusicola thoracicus, assembly GCA_002909625.1. Lineage (NCBI taxonomy): Eukaryota > Metazoa > Chordata > Aves > Galliformes > Phasianidae > Bambusicola > Bambusicola thoracicus. The sequence goes on from PPHD01016646.1 coordinate 14,342, forward strand.
ATATTTGACATGATTCACACAGTTCTGGGAAAAAAAAAATTGTCAGAGAGGAAATAAACACTTTAAAGATCAACAGAGAAAGGCAGAATGATCTTCAGACTCCTCAAGATCTTTCTGAGGCATCTCTTGCTGACACAGGCGCTCACTTTCCATCTATACATACACACAACAAGCAGTACGGAGACATAACCTTTGTCTTTTTTTTTTTTAATATATTCCTCTATTCAAAGAAATCTACTCAAAGAAAATGATATGTTTTGTGTCACAAGCAATTCATAACAATAGTACATAACAATGTTTCGAACTCACTCATATTGGAGAAAGCTAACAAGTTCAAGGCATTTACTTGCATCTCAGCAGAGTACATCTGTCTTTTTATTCAAGAGCAGGTCTATGGGTAATCATTTAATCAAAACCACTGCTGTGATTGCCACTCATATAGAAAATTACAAAGCAGCAGCAGCTTCAAAGCCAGGATTACAAAGATTAAATAGGAGCTGATTTTTGCTAAGTGTTGGATAAGAATGAATTACGGTATCCTTAAATTTGAAGGAAATTAGAGAGAGAGAATTATTCATTTGACCATACCAGTATTTCTTAATTTTCATTTCCTCTCTTCATACTTAGAGTTAATTACAAAACTGAGAATTCAAGAAAGACACAGGCTCAGTGAGGAAGGGAGAGAAAGAACATCTAATTATGATACATGATCATACAAGAAAGACACTTCGACCTAACTTTTCAACCTTCCTTTAAGTAGCAAATATGTTTTATTTTGATCTTTCTTAAACTGCTGAAAAGATATTCTCTCCATTATTGATACAATGTACCCTATGGTACAATATCTCCATGCTTTAGTCTTAAAAGATACATCACAGTAGACATAACATAGGTAGATAGTGGCAGTTTCAGGTGAATGTAGGGAGCGAGAACGTTAAGAAAACAAGCAGACTGGACTCTTGACTCTTAAAAATGCTTATAGAGAAGCAGCAAAAGTCTAAAAACATCTGCAATCTTTTTTTTTTTTTTTTTAACAAGCCGAAGGACAAATTTACCTTGAAATAACACATCTTACTGATTAATAAAATATTTATTAATCAAAATAATAAGTCTCAT
>PPHD01016647.1:0-14704 GCA_002909625.1 Bambusicola thoracicus
GAAAATTAGACAGGAAAATTAGTGTGTCTCTAATAGCTTCTATTAACTACTTCCAGAGTTTCCTTCCTAAACCAGCCCTTATTACAGCACTTATTTATGCTCCCTCACAGCAGGCTCCAACAGAGGACACACCTTTCCTCCAATGATAAGGCCAGCTGAGAAGTCGTGATTCTTTCCCACTTTACGCAGAACCTTAAAAGTCTGAAACGCCAGCTCCCGGGTGGGCGATATTATCAGAACCCCCAACCCATCTGCTGAAGTCCACTGAAGGCGGTAGAGGAGTTCCAGAGCCTGAAAAAAAAAAAATCTTTCTCATTAAAAAACCTCAGAAGAAAAATATGTAACAACAAAAAAGTATCATAGAAAAAGATGAAACATTGCTAATTCAAATAATGAAGAAATATCTGCATGCATTTCACATGGTTTGATTATATATGAATTCTGATGGTACTGATACTTGTTGAATAAATGTTTCCTGCTCATAAGGTTCTGTGAAAGCACAACTAGAAGGAAGACAATCAGTGTGACGTTAATTCACGTTTTAGACTTACAGTAACATCATGCACACGTGATGCACACGAAGCATTCCACCCACTGTTATCACATATCTCAGTCCAAGATTGTTTCCCCTCTTACAAATTCAGCCTTAGCTAATCTTAACACAAAGACTTCATAGACAGAAATACCTGAAGCATTTTCGAAATATTAAAGGTTGTTCAGCACCCTCTTACTATTTGTTTCTACTCTTTATCTGTCTATATACTTCCTTATCTTGTCCCTAAAACTATTTTAAAATTTGGTTTGTAAAAATTACTTCTGCTTCTAGGTTTCCGAGGTGAAGCCCTTCTGGACCTGGTGCTCACCAATGCGGAGGAGACATTAGAGAGGTTAAGTTTGGAGGCAGCCTGGGCTGTAGTGACCATGCATTGGTGGAGTTTGTGATCCTGAAAAATGCAGGCCTAGTAAAAAGCAGAGTCAGGACCCTGTGCTATTTCCTCTTGGAAAAGAGAAGGCTCCAGGGAAATCGCATTGTGGCTTTCCAGTACTTGAAGGGAGCATATAAAAAGGAGGGTGAACATCTGTTTACGAGCACAGATAGTGATAGGACTAAACAGAGACGGGAGGTTTAGGTTAGGTATTAGGACCTAACCTAAACTATATAAACTATAGGGTCCTAATAGGGTCCTATTCACACAGAGGGTGGTGACGCACTGGAACAGGCTGCCTAAGGAGGCTGTGGATGCCCCATCCCTGGAGGCATTCAAGGCCAAGCTGGATGTGGCTCTGGGCAGCCTGGTCTAGTGGCTGGCATTAGACAACTGCACATAGCAGGGGGGTTGAAACCAGATGATCATTGTGGTCCTTTTCAACACAGGCCATTCTATGATTCAACGATTTCTGCAATCTCGCTTCTGTTTGATTTCTCAAACTCACAAGACTATCTTTCAAAGCCAACTACATTGTTTCCTATTCTTTAGTAATGAAAGCAATCAGCATAAAGAATAAATCTTCTCAGCTTGAGAGTATTCAGAATGTATACTATTTTACCAGTCACTGACAGAACAGCCTCCAAAGCAATTTTATGTTGCAAAAATGCCAAGTAGTGTTTAAATCAAAAAACCTCCATAATCAAAATTTTGTTTCCCCTTCCTCCAATCATAAGATGATGGGCTTTGTATGCATTTATATGTGCACTTTAAAGAAACAAACAAACTTCTCAATTATATTTTCCATTTGAAGAAATTAAATGCAGCGTGTAATGTTTTGAGTAAAAGAGCCAAACGTACCATTCCCAGTGGGGAATTACTGTTTTCCTGCTTGGACCTGGAAGTCAATTTTGAGGAGTCCAAAGACACAGTCAAGAAGAGGAAGTCTACAGTCTCTGCTGTGCTTCAGTTTGTCAGATAAGGGCCAAATCTTAACATTTTACTTGTATGAAAATCACACATCCAAAGAAGTCTAATCCATAATTCTAATCCATACACAGTTTTCAAAAGAATCTGACAACCGGAATTGCACAAGGAAAACACATTCCTGAAAGGAAAACAAAGGTCTTCCTAATTCACACAGGGCCCACTGACACAAGGATCAAAATGAGATTTCTAAGCATCAGAATATTCCTATATGCCTCTTCTAGAACCTCGAGCAGCTTCCTTACATTAGTCTGCCTTGGCTTTCTAAGAATGCTTACATCACTTGAGTTACAACCTCTCTCTTATCCCCAGGTAACTTCCTAGGCTTAAGTGCAAATGATGTCAATTACTTACCGGTACAATAAAAGCCAGTGTTTTCCCCGATCCAGTCTTTGCAGCTCCAAGTACATCTTTACCTTGTAAAGCCAACCCTATGGTTTGCCTCTGTATCTCAGTCACCATGCGATACTGAGCTTCCTGCAGTCCTAGTATTTGGGGTGTAGGAAGGGAATGGAAGGGAAGAGAGAAAAAAAAATCATTTTTGTCTCACCCAGAGCTATGTTTTTTCATTTACAAAACACAGCATAAGGCAATACTTAATTAAAAGTTTAAGGCAAAAATTTATTCATATGGAAATAAATAATGCATTCATTTCTAATATGATTACTTTCCAAAGTGAATTTTTACACTCACCTTTCAGGGTTTTCTTTGACAACGGAAAATCTGAAAATCTTTCTATTTCATCTGCATTTATCTGAAACAAAATAAGTTTAATCAGTGCTAAAATTAATCATAACAGAGAAATTAAATGGCATTTCAAGTTGCTGTAAAAGTATGTAATACTTCAGTCTGACCTAATCCAATATAGCTGGTCACAATCTATACTAGCTTGACGTACAGCAAACTACCCTTCTAACAAACTGTTCAGCAAACAGTAAGATATACTTTAGTAATACGGGCAAACAGTGCAATTTAAAGCTCATCATGAAAACAGAAACAACCGAGGCTGGAAGGGGCCTTGGCGCTTCTGGGGCAGCCTCCTGCTCACAGCAGGCTCAGCTCTGAGGTCAGCCCAGGCTGCTCAGGGCTTCACTAAGAAGTGTCTCCATATACCCATGCTGGGCCTCTACTTCCACCTGGTTTTCTCAGACAGAGTGGTAAGGCAGTGGCACAGGCTGCCCAGGGATGTGCTAGTCACCATCCCTAGAGGTGTTCCAGAACCATGGCGATGTGGCACTGAGAATCATGGGTTAGCGAGCATGGTGGGGAGGGGTTGATGGTTGGACCAGATGATCTCTGAGGTCCTTTCCAACCTTAATGATTCAATTTTCTCTTGTCCTTACATGACACAGTATCTCCTTGCTGACGTCCCATAGGCACTGGGGCATCCCATAAGGTCCCCCCAAGGTCATCTCCATTCCAGACTGAACAAGCCCAGCTCCTTCAGCCTCTCCTCACATGGAAAGTGCTCCAGCTCTTGCTACTTTGATGGCCCTCCAGTACACTGATGCCTTTCTCTGGTAAGAATGAGGTCTAGTCTCCTCACTGGCTCCTTTATCACTTGGAAAAGGAAGCTACACCTTCTGGAACACTTACATTCTGTTGCGCTGTCCCTGGTATAAAGATAGGCATCTCTATGCTGCTGCTGCATATCTGGTGCTCTCAGCAAGGAATCACAAAGGAGACACCGTGCTAATCTTCTGCACAAAGTAACTGGCCTGACTGACGTGGGGAGAGCAGTGAATACTGTCTGCCTGAACATCAGGACGTAGTTTGATGTCCCGACACCTACTGATTTACTTCTCTGTATACATCAACCTGAGCATACCTGCGAGATGTTAACTCTACACACACCAACACGCAAGAGTATGTGTTTGATCACATCGGTTGGCTGAACGATCTATAAAAATGCTGAGAAGTCAAGTAGAGATCTTAAGGAAAATGTAATGCTTTCAAGCCTGCTGTAGTCAACGGCTGATCAAAAGAAGCAGACAGCTTCTTCTGGCAAAGTTCACAACAATCGATAGCAGCAAGGAAGGAAAAAAAGCAGAGAACTCGGAGGAAATAAATATGAAGAGAGTCCTGCAGCTATAAAGCCTGAGCAGATGAGCAGCGAGGTGGATCACACAGCTGAGTGCATGCTGTCTAGCAGCCACAAACTGAGATTTCCAAACGTCAATCTCCGTGCTTACACAACTCGTGCATTTCTAATGGCTATCGTTTAACGGCTGCTGAGCAGAAACCTCCCAGCAAAGGAGCCAAGCAAAATGGTCCTCAGATGTCTTTGACAACTTATGATAGTTCTTACAGAAAGCCCCACATGAAGAGTTACTGAGCTGTCAAATCATGCTTATATGCACTTGAAGCACCAAGCGCTCTGCCAGCCCTATTATAAAAATTGTGCACTGTACTTCTTATGAGCATCTGTATCTGCTTAAAGCATCCCAACACTACTCTTCACCTGAGTTCCTGCTAGTAACAATAAGTAATTGAATGCATGAATTTGGCCTTGAGATCAAAGGCAGTAACCCCTTTACTAAAACCCCTTTTTGCCATATTTCAGAACTCAGCTCTTGCAAGACTGACTTCAAACTTGCACTGTGTCCTAGAAGAGCAATCCAACCTTCACCAAATGTTCAAAGGAAATTATTTTTTCAGTGCTCTAAGAAGCACAGAGCTTAAGCTGGTACATCCGATAGTTCCCATGTTCCATTGGTAACTGTGAAGGTATTTTATTGCATGCAATACTGCAAGTTGCACCAATTCCCAGTCTTATTGCTTTGCATGCCAAAGGATCGCAACTCACTGATGCACAGAGGTTCCATTTCATTCCAATCAAGACACTGTCAGAAAACAGTATGCCCACAGGAGGTAAAACTATTTCACTAACATCAAAGCAATCCATTATATGCAAATAAAGGAATAAATTTTAATAGGCTTTGACACACAACACAGACTACCGTAACAGTGCAGAACTGTTCAAATAATTAGAGGCTGCTTGAAGAGCTTCAGTGTACGGTTTATTGCTGGGTCACCTAGAGTTAAAAGGACCTGACATCTTTATCACAGTGGACACAAGTATCGTTTTACTTCTCTACAATGAGCTCCTCTAAAGCTCTTTCGGAGACTTGAAAGAAAAAGTGAGAAAAGTATTAGAAGAGTGTGCACAGGAACAGCCATACCACAAAGCTTCCCAGTTTATTTCTTGGCCCTGCTATCTTTCAGGCACACAAAAACTATCTGCTGAAGTTCCTTAAAATTCTGAAGAGACTGGTTCCTCACTGAATCAAATCAGGATGGCAGAAGTAAGAGGGATGGCTGCTAAAGAGGCAGATCCACTGATAGACAGTCTGTTCCTTAACTAGATGCACCAGTAGAAGACAATACCAATTTCTGCTTCTCAGTTTGTTTCCCTGTCAGAAGTTATTAGCTGCTTTAATCTACTGGAAATGTGCCCATGTGAGTTCTCTGATCTGTTCCAGATGAGAAGAGCCCGCTCATTTCAAACACTTCAGATGGTGGTCTGATCTAACCTAATTTGACAAAGCAGACTAGAAAGAGCTCACACAACCATTTCCCAGCACATTAATTAGGCGGTTAATGCTTTTTGTTAGCACAACTGAATGGAGAAGACAATGCCCATCAACAGCTTAATCCAGTCAGGCAACATATTCACTGGCTCAACCGATAACAGATAATCTAAAAGCACATCACAAATAACAGTCCCGAGACTTGAACACACTGAAGCTTCCATGATTTTGGCTACCCTGACAGACATTCTCCATATTAACAGTGACAACAATAAATGAATGTTTATGTTATGTGTTTCCAGTATGTTTAGTTTTGTTTAATCTTGTCTTGTAGTATTGATTGAAATGATTCTCAAGCTGGAAGCTGTAGGCAACGCAAGAGAGAGAAGGAGATGCGTGGTATTGCATCCAGCAGCAGTGCTACCCCTATTCCATGCTGCATCTACAAGCATCTTAAGGCATGTGAAAGACGTAATCCAGCCATAGCTGAAGTGCCAAGGACCAGCACTCTCTGTGAAAAGAGGAGCTTCTTGAAGAGCATTCTGATTCCCCTGCCCCTAAGTAGGGATCTGTCTTCTGCAGAACATGGCCCCTTCCTTGAAATCCCCATCCTGACTGTAACCACATCTAGGAAATTAGGGAAGAAATGCAGATAACCAAGAGAAAAACCTTTTCAGGTAAAAGAAAAGGAGACAAGAACTGAAGACAGGAACCTAAGCAGTCATCTACCCTATGTTCACAGACAAGTGACTCCTGGTGCAATAAAACAGTAAAAACCACAAGCTGAGGTCATGAATCCCCAGAACAATCCTAACCCAAACACACATTTATCCGGTCTTCATTCCAATGGATGAATGCCTGACCACTACCACTCCCTCTTCAATTTCTACAAATGCACAACCTGCCACTGCCTACTGCTTGCCTCTGCTCCCCTAAGCTCCAAGCAGAGATGCCATGACTACTCATGTCCCTGAAGTGGATGCACAAGCAGATATGCACACTGGTGACAGAGAGGGGCACCCATATGGATACATATAACCACATGCAGGGCAAATTGACACAAACACATGGAATTCATTGATGGAAGTGACTACAAGGCCATTATAAAGAAGCCTACGTAGAATGACTGAAAACTAATCACAAGTTTCAAGTGAACAATAAATGTTTCCAGTGAAAATGACTGCCTTTGAATACTATGCAAAAATATTTAAAGCTAGAAGGAGCAGACTACTACAGAAAAACAGAACAGGAAATACTGCACCTAAAAGGATGGCAGATCTACCACAATCAAGATACATAACTCTAAAATTTACACAGATGAAAAAGTAGTACAGGGAAACAAAACATCACAGGGCACAAGCAATAAGCCCATCTTTTTCCTCAGGAATTATTTGACTCAAAATAGTAACTTGACCATTTTTGAAGCTTACAAATCAGTGAAACCAATGACAGTGTGAAGCTCTGCACTATCACCCTGCCAAATCATAGAATCGCTAAGGTTGGAAAAAACCCACAGGATCATCCAGTCCAATTATTCACCCATCACCAATGGTTCTCGCTAAACCATGTCCCTCAACACAACATCCAAATGCTCTTTGAACACCTCCAGGTGTTCTTGGTGACTCCACCACCTCTCTGGGCAGCCCATTCCAGTGCCTGACCAACCTTTCAGAGAAGTAGTATTCCTAACATCCAGCCTGAACCTTCCCCAGCACAGCTTGAAGCCATAAATCTTAAATTAAAATAAAAATCTTAACCAAAGGAGCCATCATGACCTCTTTATGGTAGCTGACATGTTTCTCCCATACCTACTCTCATTACTTTCTACTCAGTCAAACTATAAGCAACAAAACAATTTTCAATCAGCACTGCTGAATGCTGCATAACCAAGTACAACCACCACGTTCCTTCTCAGTAGTGGCTGCAAATTCATAGTCATAGAATGGCTTGGGTTGGAAGGGACACCTCAAAGTTCATCAAGTTCCAGCTCCCCCTGCTACAGGCAGGGCTGCCAGCCACTAGTAGATCAAGTACTAGACCAGACGGCTCAAGGCCTCATCCAACCTGGCCTTAAACACTCTCAGGGATGGAGCATCCACAACCTCTCTGGGCAATCTGTTCCAACACCTCACCACCCTCTCAGAAAAAAAACTTCTCCCTGACATCTAATCTACATTTCCCTTCCTTCAGCTTAAAAACATTCCTTCTTATCCTGTCATTATCTACCCACATAAGAAGTCTATTTCCCTCCTGTTTATAAACTCCTTTAAATACTGGAAGGATGCAACAAGGACTCCCTGCATCCTTCTCTTTTGCAGGCTGAACAAATTCAGCTCCTTCAGCCTATCTTCATAGGGGAGGGGCTCAAACCCTCTAATCATCTTCACAGCCCTCCTCTGGACCCTCTCCAACAGCACCACATCCTTCCCATGTTGGGGACCCCAAACTTGGATGCAGTACTCCAGACGGGGCCTCACAGAGGTAGAATAGAGGGGGGTAATCACCTCCCTCACCCTGCTTGGCCACCCCTCTTCTGAGGGGGTACCATTGGCCTTCCAGACTGCAAGCGCACACTGCTGGCTCATGCTAAGTTTTTCATCCACCAGAACCCTTAAGTCCTCCTCAGCAGGGCTACTCTCAAGGAATTCTTTTCCCAGTTTGCACGTGTATCTGGGACTACCCCTGATCCAAGTGCAACATTGAACCTCTTTGGGTTCACAAGAGTTCACCTCTCAAGTTTATCAAAGTCTCTGTGAATGGCATCTTCTGGTGTATCAATGGGAGCACTCATCTTGGTGTCAGCAAACCTGCTAAGGGTGCACTTGATCCCATAATCTCTGTCACTGATAAAGACGTTTAAGAGTACCAGACCCAAGACGAACCCTTAGGGGACACCGCTCACTACCAGCCTCCACCTGGACATAGAGCCACTGACCACAATCCTCAGGCTGTGACCTTCCAACAGAGTCCTTATCCACCGAATTCAGCAAAAGCTGGCAGGATACGTGCTCGGCATGCATTGTTGCCCTAAGTCGTTATCCATAATTACGGCTCTGCTTGCTGGTACAGTACAGCTTGAGAGATGGCCATTTCCCAGAGATAGTTGGCCCTTTGGGCTGCCTGGGCACACTGCTGACTCACATTCCGCTTTCTATGGACCACAACTTCCAAATCCCTTTTCACAGGGCTGTTCCCAGTCTCCCATCCCCCAGCCTTTCATCCCCATAGATCCAGGGCTGCCCCATCCCAGATGCAGGACCAGGCACTTGCTGTGGTTAAACTTCAAGCAGCTGGTGATTACCCAGCCCTCTAGTTTGCTGAGATCTCTCCACAAGGCTATTTTAGCCTCACAAGAGTCAACAACTCATCCCAATTTAATACAGTCTTCAAACTAAGTATACCTTTGTGTTCTGCATCCAAGTCACTGATGAAAGCACTGAAGAGAAATGGCCCTAAACTGGAGCCCTGGGGAGCCCCACCAGTAAACGACTGCCCGCTTTATATAATCCCATTTACTGCAATCTTTACCCATTCCATCAACAGGCCTCCCTTGGATAGCTCGGTGGGTAACCTCATTGTAAAAGGAGATTAAGTTCATCCAACAGGACTTTCTCCTCGTGAACGCCTGCTGGCTGTGACCAACGATATTACGGTGTTTCAGCTGCTTTTCCAGTAACTCCCAGAACGCGTGATGTTTGCCTGCACAGCACAACCTATGGGGACAGATGTGCCCCATCTCCAGCAGGCAGACATTGATGCCAGGTCAGCGGGACACGCGGCTCACAGCCACCGCCACCGCCACCCCTCCCCCCGCCTCAGCCTCAGCCTCATCCTGCTCTTCCTCACCCACTCTCAGCACTCGGCTCCCCCACCCCTTCTCGCTACCGACGCCGTCGCAAAGCCCCGGCGCTGCAGTCACCACCTCCGCCCGCGGGGAGGCACGGAGTTGCCTCACGGAGGTGAAGCCCTCCCGTCTGCCACCACACCAACCCGTTACCGCCAGCAGCCGCGGAAATCTCCCACTCCCTGCCGACGGGAGCGCCGCTCCCTCCTCTCTACCTCCCCCCCGAGCCCCGCTCCCGGCCCGGCCGTACCTGCGGGTAGCGCTGCACCAGGCGCCCGATGCCCTCGCGCTCCACCTGCCACTCGGGCCGCTCCCGCTGCTTGCGCTGCAGCCGCAGCCGCCTGGTGCGCCGGCTGTACTTCTTCTTCCAGCGCTCGAAGCTGCGCACCGCCTCCAGCGCCGCCGGCTCCTCACCGCCATTCCTGCTGCTGCCGCCGCCCGCCCGACCCATGCTCCGCGTAGCCCCGCGTGGGACGCACACAGCCGCCTGGGGCGGGGCGGGGCTCGTCGCCGATTGAGTGCGTCACGGCCGCGCCGCTGGGGGAGGGCCCGGCCCAGCACAGCTCGGCGCGGCGCGGCCGCTGGGGGCGCTGCGCGGCAGCTCGGGCTTCCCGCTCTGTGTGTGGGCGGCTCGCGGGCCGGGCAGCTGGGCTGCGGGTTGGTGCGTGTGCACGGGGCGCGCAGTGATCGCGGAGTCGAAGGCCTGGCTCCACACAGCACCACCCAAAATCCAAACCCTGTATCTGAGAGCGCTGTCCAAACGCTCCCTGAGCTCCGGCCCTCGGGGCCGTGCCCACTGCCCTGGGCAGGCTGTTCCATGCCCACCACCCTCTGGTGCGGACCCTTTCCCTCACGCCCCCTTTAGCCTGCTCTGCTCTGGGCTGCGCAAACCAGAGGACCTCCAGTGCTCCTCGCGCCCCTTGCTCTCCAGACCCTTCCCCATGTTTGCAGCCTTCCTCTGGACACCCTCGAATAATTTTATATCTTTTTTATTCTGTGGTCCTGAAAACTGCCCCCAGTGCTGGAGGTGAGGCCGCAGCACAACGCCTTCCCTCACCCAGCTGGCAGTGCCGTGCTTGATGCACCCCAGTGCACGGTTGGCCTTTGTGGCTGCCTGGGCACACTGCTGACGCGTTCCACTTGCTGCTGACCAAGACCACCAAATCCATTTCAGCAGGGCTGCTCTCCAGGATGAAATACCGGCCTGTAAGCATAGCCAGGCTAACATAGTGCACTTCACTGGATTTAAGCTTCATTTGGTGTGTGTTTTAACCCCTCACAATGTCGTTCCAGTAACTATCACTGGCCACAGTGCTTTAGGTGCTTTAGGTTGTGCAACGCAAGAGTGGTCTCTATAAAAAACCCATACCTGTAAAATTAACTAAATTTAGTCAACCTACAAATTCATGTTATGCTATCTTTAGGTGTGCAGGTCATTAGCTTCTCACTAGAGGGAAGGTCTGCATCATTTTTGGTTGTTCTGCAGTCACGAGCCATTTGCTGAGTCAGTTTTAGCACATCAGCACGCAGGACTGAAAACAAAAACAGGCTGCAGTCATCAGGCTACATCAGGAAGAGAAAATTACAACATGCTGTCATAAGAAGGAAGTAAACACGTCAATTACGGGAATAGTGAAAGACTCCCAAAATAATTACTGTCTCTGATGAGGGTTTGGAATTCCAGAAACCGAAGGGAAAAGGGAGTGTCTATTAATTTTCTCCACTTTTGCTATAAATGTGTTCAGAACATCAAAGACGTATGAAAAATGTTCTCCCTCCTCTTCCATATCAGGGGAAGCTGTGATTATAGAAATATTTGTCTTCCCTTTAAAACATGTTAAGTTTCTAATTTCGGGAAGAGACAGAAAAATCCCCAATGTGCCCTGATGGGATTTCTCCTCCCAGATACAGCTCTGAATGCAATGGTTTTCTCTAGGGGTTTGTTTGCTGTTAAGATGAATAAGGAAGGAAAGTGAAGATTTTATTCCTAAAACAAATACATTCTTTCTCTAGAAGTGCCTGATGAAAAAATGTTTGAAGGAGGTACTGTTCTACCCCCAGGGATATACTGCTGGGTCCTGGCACATCTGTCCCATGATTACAGACCATTAGTTTGACCTATAAAACAAGATGCCAGTCTAAAGCATTCAGACTGTTGTAGGACTTAAGTGCCACTTTAAACTTTTTGACCGCCTGTAATATAAAAACAAGCAAAAGTGCTCCTGTATAGATTTTCCTGCTGTTGTAGCACTAAAGTTTAACCTTTCTGTAAGTAAATGCATGCATAAGTGTTGTGTTTGGACATGCTACCTTTGCTCACCATGATCTACGTTTTGCCTACTGGTTCATCAAATAGCAGAACAGCAGCAGCAGCTTGTGATTCACTACAGACATAAATCCTCAGTGAAAAAGTTTACATGGAAAATTATATCTAGTAGTTGTATAAAGAGCTGGAAAGAAAAAGGAAAAAAATGCCTTCACAAGCTGAGAAAGTATTCAAGCACTGTTGTTCACTTGCAGTTTGGGGGAGTGATGGAAGGAAGTATGGGTACAGCAATAGACATAACAAGGCTCCATGTGTCTGGCCAGGGTTATCTGTGGTGACAAGAACAAGGGCCATCAAGTATCCAGGTCAGAGCCCTGAGGGTACTCATAGGCCTAGTGGTGCAGGACAGCCTCACCTGAGGCCTGCTCACACACCCTGCCCTCAGGCCCAGGAGCTCTGGCTTGGCTCCACCCTGGGGCTTCATTCCCTACCTGAGTTATGTCGGAAGAGTGTCAGTCTGCAGCTCAGCCACATGACCAGCCATGGAGTCATTGGCTGTGTCTCTGAGCTGAATGTTGAGTTACTGGCTTGACCTTGGACCTGCTTTGTCACTGAGTCCAACCTGGTCATCAAGGGGCTATACCTGACCCTGGTTGTTATCACCAGACCTATAATCCTGACCTTAACCTGGCAACTGGTGTCCCAGCTTCACTTTGGATCTTCGTCATAACCAAAGAATTGTCTGCTAAGCTGGACTCTTGGTTAACCCTTGTTGCCACCCACAGACTTGCTATGTTTCCTTGCTTGGAGCAGTGGAGTAGACCCTGGCTAGTGAGGCCTTTGCCTTGTCTGTCATATTGTCATGCTTAGCTCCCAGCTTCAAAGGAGCAGTCACCTTCACTATGCCCTGACTGTCTAGCCCTCATCACTTCTTCCAAGTTCAGCTGGAGTTGTGACGATGATGCACAGTCAATGGCATCCCTTATATGCTCTCTTAACAAAACCTCAGCACAAAACTGAGTTGTATCACATTTCAGTTGCTCCACATCTGTGTTGTGGAGCCTTCTCCCTAGCATGGATGTAGCTGAGTTGGCCCTACATACAAGTTCTGACTGTTTCTTATGCTTACCTATATTCTTTCTTGCAGTACCTCATTGCTCATAGTCTCTTGGCTTGCTGTACGTACATCACTCCCTGAACTTCTGCTGTGCCATTTCTTCCGGTGCCTTTGTGTTGTTTATATACAACACTCTCATTTAAATTGCATGTATCCCAGTGTAACATTTGTTTTGCAAATCTTTACAGGAATTTAGTATAACTGGGGTAAAATTGTTCATATTTAAGTTAATGTTTGGGGGTTACATTAAATGTAAATTCCAAATTATCTTGATCACCTGCCTGGGGAAATAACCAGGAAAAGAGAGAATCTGGCACCAGAAGCACAAGATGTCCACACCATGCCAACAACATCTTTCTCAGTGAAATAGCCAAGTGCCAGGAGACGCTCCTCTCCTTTTCTTCCAAGGCTTGCTCGCTGTGCTTTGGAATGCTTGAGAGAAAGCATGTAAGAATTTGCATCTGAAGACTGTGCTTCTGTGTCTTGGAGTGAGACAAAGAAGCCTGACAACTCTCACAATGTAATATTTTCAGTACTAAAGTATCACTTCAGATGGTTTTGAAAAAAAAAAATGAAAATGGCAATTAGATTTCAATAAGATTAAAGTCTCTATAAGGAACTATTACAAAATTTTATCTGGCTAAATGCAGCACATTATGAGGTAGAAAAAGGGGTACTCCAATTGATAAAAAAAAGAAAAATCACTTTAAAAAGGCATCACTAATTATGGTGGCCAGAACTGTTTGTAGAAGTGGTGGCTGTCAGGGCCCTGAGGGCACTATTGGTCCATGACGTTCCTGGCCATCCTCCCAATGAGCCTTCCTAACACACACCCATGGGCTCAGAACCCCATTTCAGCTCAGCCTCCGGCAGAAGTATTACTCTAAGCCCCACAGACTGAAAAACAATCAGTGCTGTCAGTTTGAAAGAGAGATATCAGCGCTGTTATGCAGACTCAGGATAAACACCTCTTGAGAAGGACGCACGGTAAGTGTGTGTAATGGAGAACATCAACAACAAAGATGCTATTAAAAAAAAAAAGAAGAAGAAGGAAATCCATAGAGCTGTGTTTTCCTACAATGGGTAGCCCTTGAGTAAAAGGTCCCTTAGCTGGATTTTCAAGAGCACATTAGGAACACTTAGAAGTCATTCCTGGGCTGAGTAAATGGGTAAACTGTGATTAATAAATGGTGTCAATTATGGACAAGCATACTGTGTGGTGTAATTGAGGACCTGACCTTTCCTTTTAGTAATGAGCTGCTGTTTTGCAACAATAAAATAAATAGAGTTTTGCAGACGGCAATATGGCTTCCTTGTGTGGAAGCGATAATGTGGGAAATCTTGTACCAACTACAGGAATTTCTTTTTATGTGGACACTCCAAAACATTTTCTCTTCTGGAAAGAAAGAAGGAGTGATAACATTGCTCTAAACATGAAAGCCTGGTCCGACTTAAAACTCTCAGAAACGAACAGTTGCAGCTTCAGCAACAATCCTAATATTCATGGTTTACTCTGCAGGGCCCTCCAAGCGAACGTTTTGCCAGTGATAGGAAAGGCAACCAGAATGTTGGGGAAGTTGTGATGAACGCCCTAGATAAGGAAAGGGGCTTTCACTCAGACTGTCAGACAAGAGTATGACCATTTATAAAGTGGAACCTAATTTTAAAACGAATGACTTACTGCGTTATACATCCAGTCTTCAAATAAAACCATCTGTCTCTTCAAAATGTAATGGTATATATGCAGATGGGTTTTTGTTGTNCAGTATGACCATTTATAAAGTGGAACCTAATTTTAAAACGAATGACTTACTGGGTTATACATCTAGTCTTCAAATAAAACCATCTGTCTCTTCAAAATGTAATGGTATATATGCAGATGGGTTTTTGTTGTTTTGTTTTTTAAAGACACAGTTAAGCTAAAACAAACACAAAACCAAAACGTTTTTCCTTTAAACCAGCAAGGGTGGCTTTGTTGAGAATTATGAGCATGACAAGTCTTATGAGAAGCATCCGATGGGAGTTTGCTGAAAC
>PPHD01016648.1:0-15455 GCA_002909625.1 Bambusicola thoracicus
TATAAATAAATATATATATATATATATACACACATATATTCACACTACAAAAGATGCATAGTTATGCAAGAACAAAAAGCAGCCCTGACAAAAATGAAGGGTTCTCACTGCCCTTGGCCATACCTGCATATGAGACTCTTGCATCATTTTTATAACCTGACAGGAAACCATTGATCTCAGCAGTAAGAAAACTGCCTTGAAATTTCCCAAGGTTTCAGCATTGTAAAAGGAAGAGTCCAGCAGGAGCAGGGAAGCGACTGTCCTTCTGTACTTGGCACTGGTGAGGCTGCACCCAAGTACTGCGTTCAGGTTTGCGCCACTAACCACAAGAGATTGAGGGTCTCGAGTGTGTCCAGAGAAGGGCAATGAAGCTGTGAGGAGATTGGGATTGTTCAGTCTGGAGCAAAGGAGGCTCCAGGAAGATCTCATTGCTCCCCATAGCCCCCTGAAAGAAGGCTGTGGTGAGGTAGGGGTCAGCCTCTTCTCCTGGGTAACTGCAATAGTATGAGAAGTAACAGCCTCAAGCTGTTTGAGTTGGATATTAGGAAAAATTTCTTCTCAGAAAGAGTAGCAAACTCAGGCACTGGAACAGAAAGTTCTCATGGAAATGGGGGGGGGTCACTGCCCTTGGAGGTTTCAAAGAAATACGGAGATGTAGCACTGAGGTTTAGCAGGCATGACTGTGATGGGCTGGTGGTCAGACTTAATCTTAGAGGTCTCTCCCAACCATAATGATTATGTGAAAACACAGAGCAAGCTAACACAGCCACTTCCCCAGCTGATAACAGCACTGAGATAACACAGCAAAAATGACAGCTGTGTGTGTACTGCAGCTCCCTCACAAGCCTGACAGGCCCCACAGTACTGACACTGCCACTCATCAACAACGGTGGAAACACAAAGGGAGCTGCAGAGCTGCAGAGGCTGCTGTGAACAGCAGAGGACGTTTGGCTGTTTACCCCAGCAGCTTCTCCATCAGATAACAAGAGCACTAACCATATGTCAAATCCCTTCAGATCAGGAACGTCAGCAACTTGCACAAACTCTGCTGAGCTCCCCAGAAATGGATCAATGCAGGTACTTTGTAAAACTTAACCTGGGGGAGAACCTTGCTTTCCACCTCTGGGCTTTTCTCCACCACAAAACAGGCAGTAAAGTAAAATTTCTGCTATTTCTTCCCATTAAAACAAACAAGCTCAACAGAAGCACATTATCACACTACCGCTGCTCAACACAGATGAGCCTGAACTGCAGCCTGCGTGCAGTGCAGTGCGCTGCAACACTGCGCCAGCAATGCTACCACTTGCACAGTGACTGGCAGGCTGAAGTGTGATGGGCCACACAGTGCCATAAAAATACTCAGTGGTTACACAGGAGGTGCCAAGCATTCTTCTGAGCTGGTGTTCCAAATATTGTGCTTAGCACAGCTGACCATGAGCATGTCTCCCACTGCATGCCTTTGTGTCCGTCTCATGTACCCAATCTTAGCTCATTCTAAGTCTGATGCTTTAATTATTACTACTTGTTTGAAATATAGAAATACAAATCTAAACTATATCAGTGTTTGTTTTACCAGTGGTTAAATATGTTTCATATGCTCTCCAATCAAGTGTAGAACACAACATGGACAAAAGCTGGGAATGAGAAATGCAGCCTCTGAAAAAAATATGTGCCCAATATATTCATGCCTACTTTAAAAGTACATCAGCAGAGAGAGGCAGCAATCACAGCATGACCATATCTCCACATGTTAAATTACTGTTTGTGGTTTCACTGAAATAAAAGCCATCATTAGAACATGGTAACAAGGAGATCTGAGGAGGTCCAGAGGGCATACACAACTCCCTCTGGTAATTAAAGAATTCACACTGTAATCTGCTTGCTTCAAAACCAATAATCAAGTCATGAGAAGGAAATAATAAGAGCTGTACTCTCCTCTAGTCTGTCTACTGCATGTAACATTTCAAATAAAATACTGATTTTATCACCAGGAAAGAAGGGTGAAGCCTTGGAGGCTTTTCTTGTTCCTGTAGGCAATGGACAACTAACAGCAAATCCGTGATGGGGGGGGGCAACAACTTCAGAAGACAGAGAGAAGACAGAAATATTTACAAAGTAATTAAAAAAGATGAGCACTCCTTTTTAAGAGTCTTACCTGAGAGCCTTAAAATGGATTGTGATTTAATTTTAGTGTCCTGATGTTCCCCTCTTACTAAGCATCCCTATGCTAGCTGCTTGTTAATAAATGCTGTTATTACAAATTAAGCTATTTACACTGCTTATTTCCATCTCCCTAAGCTCGCCATCTTTATTAAATTGATAGAAAACACCTTCTCATTCTATTTGCCTCTGAGATATCTAGATCCAGACAATTCAGAGTTCAAAATACCACTGGAGAATCAAAGCTGAGCAGCACTCTGGAATGGTGGTAAACATGGCATTAAAGATCTGAATACTGCTACTGGACTTTCAGTTCTTCAGTACATAAAACATAAATTTCAGTACAGAAATACAAGCTACTATCATCTCTGCAGAACATTAAATACCACCCCAAAGATATCGCCTTTAAGTTTCTAGGGCATGTTGCTGCTGTCTGGCTCTGGTTGGTTTGCTGTGCTTTCCTCACGAGTGAAACACAATATGTTACAGGTGTTTAAAAATGGTTCACAGAGATTGCATTCCTAATTTAAATGTGAAAATCATTTATAGATGAATGAAGTACTGCGTTATTTCTTAAGCCATTTTAATCAGAGTTTTCCAGACAGTGCTGCCTAAGTTAAACGTTGATGCCCACGCTTTGCAAGCTTACCTGCTTTAACCTGAATTTTATTCTGCCATGTTAATGTGATTAAATTGTTCTGCTGATAAAAATACCTCATAGTAGGACAGAGGCCAAAGAGGTACTCATTAGAACAAAATTGGTTCATCTCTGGTAGCACGATGAACAGAAAGCAGGCAACATGTTGGTTCATTAAAGAAAGCCTGCATTACCAAACACTGCAGAAAAAACACATATTGACTTTTTTTTTTTTTTTTTTCCTGACCAAAAGCAGCATTGCATTTGAAAAGCTGCATATTTTCTTTTGCACAGTACTAATTTTTCTGTTAAAATGTACAAATAAGGGTAGTAGTTTGGGGAAATAGAGAATAAAGAAGGGCTTGGGGAAATAGAGAGTAAAGAAGGTGAGAGATGGAACATGCAGGAGACCAAAACTGAACATGGAATACTTCAGTTTAACTGGCAGAATACTAAAGCCAGAGCTGAAAATTAGATGACACTTAAGATCTCCATATTTGAGAATTGTAATCAAAACAATGCAATGAAACGGACACTTGGATGTACATCGAAGCATATCCATACAGCACAGTACCTAAAATCTGGAGATACCAGTACTTTGTTTCTGATGAGCACAGGGCATATCTTAGAGGAGAAATACTTGCATGGCCCTCAGAGATCAGACCATACTGTGAAACAGTGAGACAAGTGAGGTAGGATATGCAGCTTACTGTCTCTCCTATGACTGTTTTGTTATTTTCCTAAATTTGACGCAAATATTTTATATTAAATAAGGAATGCTTGACTGGAATTATCCAGTAAGTTCTTGTATGAGGTAGTTAAGAGGGAAAAAGTTATTAAACTACTTAAAAGATCTGTCATATGCACCCCACAGGAATGATAAAGGCATCACGACAGCCAAAGTTTTCTTTTCAGAATAGAAACCGTAGCTATGCAATGTAGGTACGTGGACTGATGCCCACACTGTTTTGATGACTTTAAATGCAATATTCCAATGTGCCAGGGAAGGCACAAGTTGAATCCATGCAGCAGAACCCTCACCCAGGCAGGACAGGTCTCACGCGCACACAGAACTGGTTGTTGCTTTCTCCTGCCTGGGCTCCACTTGGCAACAGCTCCCATAAGATAAAATGTTGTCAAACAACGCAGAATCAAAACGCATCATGAAAAGCATGTGGGGAGCACATGGTGGATTCGTGGCTAAGCACTTGAGATTGTGCCCCTGTTCTGCCACTTCTATACAAGTAATGTAACTTGCAGCATCAGACCCTCGATGAGTATCCACACAACACATGATCCTTGCTCGCTGCACAATTTTTCAACAGGTTTCAATCTGTTAACATTTTTGTTCTTATTATTCCTATTATTTTGGCTTAAATACTGTAGAAGTATCCGTATACAGGGAAACTGTGTGCATATCTTGATGATGGGCTTTTAGTTTAAATTCTTATTCTTCATTACTTTAAATTCTTATTACTGCATTCAAATGGAAATTTAAATTAAAACAAAACAAAACAAAAAACAGAAAAACAACTGTTTTCTTTCATAAGACCCTAGAGAAGCCAAGCTGGATCA
This sequence comes from Bambusicola thoracicus, assembly GCA_002909625.1. NCBI lineage: Eukaryota > Metazoa > Chordata > Aves > Galliformes > Phasianidae > Bambusicola > Bambusicola thoracicus. The sequence goes on from PPHD01016648.1 coordinate 4,373, forward strand.
AGCCATAGAGTATGTTTTATAATTCAATGGGAAAAAAACATAGTGCTTTTATACAGCATCTGCTGTCGGGCCATTTGAGAGCTTAATTAGGCACAGTTTTTGTACATAACAGATTTATAATCACATCTTCTTCACTGATCAGATGGGTTTTAACTTCAGGTACCAACAGTTCTCTTTGTGAGAATAAAAGAACGTCCTTTCATAAAACAATTTAAAACACTGAGGATTTTTTTTTCATCTAGTAAGGATATTAATTGGGTTCACCATCAAAATGTGATAGCATGTAAAATATCTTGTTTTGCATGTTAATGCTTTGTAATTGGTATAGAGCTTTTCAACTTCAAAGCTCTTTAAATGAATTAAGTGGATGTCTCTGAAGACCTTAGGCAAAATTTTCTTTGCCTTCAAAAAGAGATTTGCACCAGACAAAAGCTTCGTAAAAAATGCAGGACTGTGCTGTGTTGCTTTAATCTACAGCAGACACAAGCGAGATAAAATATTACCACTGCTCTGCAGATGGAAGCAGAGGTAACACAGGGGAACTGAATGGGACAGTCACTGCTCTCCTGAAAGCTCTGTCATTCTCTCTCGCTGTGGCACACCGAGCGAGAAACACACTGAGAGATCACTTTGCTTTGCAAAGATGTGTCGACATACCTTTCAATTACTTCTTTACTCCCTCACCAAAGGTCAAGCTGCCTGAAAGTCCGGTGATTGCTTCCTACTGAATGGCTCCACACACAATGCCTTCACTCAAGCAATCAGGCACTGAAAAATGTCTTTGCTAGAATTCAGTCAAAAGCGTTATCTGCCACTGCATTTTGTTTTGTCAAATGGCATTTTAAAGTACAGTGGCTGGAAACAGAAAGCTTCCCAGAATTCAGCAGCAATGCTTACTCCATTAAGTTGGACAGACGAAAATCTAACAGGAATCACCACTCTGTACTTTCAAACTGATCTTTCTTTCCACTTTCTTTTAAGTAATGCTGCAGATAGGAAACTGCAACAGAAGTTTACAACCCATGAGCTAAATCATGTGAATTTTTCAGCATCCTTTTCAGCCATAAAGGCATTTTATGGTGACCAAAAGGAAATTCTTCTCTTTACTTACCGTGTGATTTTTATGCCACTGCACTGGATACACTGGGAGTAATACACTGGGTCTTTTTATTGCTCAAGTAGAAAGTGCTCGTTACCTATTTATGTTTATATATATGAAAAAAACGAAGTTTTTTCAAGTGGCATACATCACACTGTCGTAGTGGTTGACTTCCTCAAGATGGTCTTCTGGGGTTTTGGTGCAGTTTGTGGAGGCACAGTAACAGGTCTCGGAGGAGGAAAGCTGTTACTGGAGCTTATCCCCAGCCCTCCATTTTCTAGAGGAAACGGAGGCAGCGGAGGCGGTGGGGGTGGCAGAGGAGGGCACTGATGCGGCAGCGCTCCCAGAAGATGGGCAGGCTCGCTGTGCAAGTGCACCTCCCTGTTCTTAATGTTATACCGAACATCACAGTCTGGGCAATAGCCGTGATACTGCACTTTTTCACTAAATCGTACCCGTTCCCTTGCTCCTGCCTGAGGACATCGCTCTTTCTCAGGTCTATGCATTAGAGGCGGAATTGCAACGCTGTCCAAATTACTGTTTGGTATGCAGCACAAATCCCCATTTGGGATGCGGCTGGGCCCATTTCGCAGTAGGGTACCATTAGTCTTGACAGGGTTGGCCGAAGGAGGTGGCCTCAGTGGCTTGTCACACTTGACAGGTGTCAGTCGTGGTGGGGGTGGAGGGGGATTTGGCTTCCGCAGAACAGTGAGGATAGCGGAGGGATGCACGGGGTTCTTGATGAGCGGAGTAGTGCCCCGCACCTTCACCTTCTCCAGGCTAGAAGCTGTTGTGCTGCTGGAGCTGCTGTTGAGCGTGTCCGTTTTGGAACTGTCTGTCATCTCATCCTCCAGCTGCAGGTCAGACGTCAACGTGTCGATCTGGTCAACCACCTACACAACAGCCAGAGCAAAAACAGTGAGAAAAGCATGCCCCAGCAAAGGCACAGAAATACAGAAGCAGCCTCTGCAAGCAGTTTTGTCCTTCCCAGATCCCGAGTAGCCCATTTTTTAAGCTGTTTTTATTTTTTTTTCCTAGACATTATAACAGTAATAATAATGAGCGGTAGTTAACAACTGAATATGGAAGAAAGAAATCCTGAAACACTCTGGAATGAAATTCCATTTCTTTCCCTCTAGGGTTTACTTAGCAATATCTCTGCTCATGAAAGGCAAACCTTCCAGTGCAAGAGGAGATTGAACTATTTAACTTTAGCTTATACACGCCACCTTCTGAAATTAACCTGCTGCAGAGTATTTTTTTAGCTCTGACCTTACTCACAATCCAGATGTACATAGCATCCCTGAATCAGTGGTATTATGCATCTAAAATCTTAAGCTTGGTAAATTGTTTCCTGAATACTTTTTTAACATAAATAAGGTAATGAGGCGCAACTATCCTGCCGTATAAGACTGCGTTATCTGCTCCTATGAATTTTACTTATAATCTGTTATCCTCTGAAGTAATCCTGAAATAGCAATTGCTGCAGAAGAGAGGGAAAGTAGCTTTGTTTTCTAAGTTACAAGCATTTATTAACTCACACATTTTATGCTATAACCTCCTCTACCACTTGTTTTTCCATTTTGTTCACTTCTACAACATGTATCTCTTGCAGTCTTCCAGATTCCTTCTTCTACTCACTTTTATACAGGACATGCAATATAGATAACCAAAATTTGTCAAGTGGCAGTCAAAAGTCCTTCCTGAAAACTGCTTTTAACTCAATGCCTAGTTGAATGACCAGTTATAATCTAAAGATAACTAAGGAACAGCACGAGAACTGAGCATTTCCTCAAGTGATATAAATAAAATAATCACAGGAGCTGAAGTGTTATTAGTTAACTTCATTTCAGTAACAAAAAACTCACACCATTGACTGGGGTCCCCATGGTGCATCTGTGATATTCTGGAGGGAGGGCCTAAGGCCATACACTTCTCGTTATCCCATGGTCCTCCTCATCTGTTTCAGCTTTTCATGCTTACTTCCCACTATCATTAATTTTGTCATATTACTCTTGATTTCAAAGTAAGTCTATTTTGGGGGAATACAGCCATATTGTAGACTAGAAAATGTAAAAAGTTATTACTGGAGGCAGCAACTCCATTAGCTTAAGTCTGTGCTAACTTCTGTGCTCACATCAAAACTGTGAATAATTAATATAAAAATTCAATAGAATGAAAGAAATTTCCAGATTCCTGCCTTTATGCTATAACTACAAGTTGTGTATTTTTAAATCTGTAAAAATTTATATGCAGCAACTCACTCACTTTATAGAAAGTAGTGTACTCTTTCTTCCCATAAAGAGCAAAAATGTCTTTGAAAAAAATTCCCACTTCTCTCCAAGAGATAGAATTCATTTATTCAAAATTCAAAGCCCAATACCTTGTTTCATTTCATTTTCTATTTTAGCCAGATATGTATTTCACCAGATAATTAGGATTTAAGATGTTTGCATCTGAAAGATGCAAGACATGGTGGAATTCTGGCTACCATCAGATCTCAAACACCTCCTCCAGGGTATACTGTGTGACTCCTTTCAGAAGTTTCAAAACAAGGGCAGATGAACTAAGCACTAAGCACTAAGTCTGTGCTAAGGCAATGTAAGAATCATAGGAAGAAAGAGTACTTACAGGAGAAAGAACTCATCATGTTGCTTGACATATGTAAACAAGGCATAGAGAACTTTTCACAGTGAAAGGAAAAACAACTGACAACTCATGTTCTGGGCAAAAAATTCAAGCAAGTTTCTTCAAGTTTGGTATGGGTCTGTGTCAGTATTATGGTCTGTCTGTACATGGCTAAGTATCCTACTGAATTTTATCCTGGAATAGGTGTGGCTTTTTTGCTTGAGAGTTGATGCAATATAATCCCAAGAAAATCACTGGAAAGCAAAGAAATAAAAAAGAATCGCCAAACAGCTGCAGGAAAAGGCAGAAAGGAAAGACATATCTGTAAGGATGCTCAACAAAGGGGCATTTTAAGGCTTTTACATATGACCATAGATTGGCCTATATTACAGTATCAGATTATAAAAAGTGTTAATATCTGGCTTTCTTTTGCAATTAGTTATTCCAATAGAACTTTTTTTTCCCTCTATTTTCTATAATGATACTCCCCTCAGAGTACAGGATTATAGCCACACAGGATCACAGAGAGCGAAATTACTTATGTGAGGAAAAAAGCCTTGAGCTGCTGATGTGGTTATTGCACTTTTAGCTTTAGATTTTTCACAGAGATTAATTGGATAACAAAATGACTCTATACTGGCTTAAAATTCATACACTATTTCCAAAATGAAATTCCCAATAAGGAAGAAAATAAAATATCAGAATTTATTTTAATTGTATTTTAACAACAAATGTGCAACATTCTAATCATTTTATTTCTTGTGTGCTTGTAGAACCAGTCACAAACAACAGCCTCTTTGCTTTAGATTCTCACATGTGCAGCACTGCACAAAGTAAATGTATTCCATGCAATGTAGCTCTAGAGAAACAGAAGGTAGTATTTATTTTGAAAAGGAGACAGTGAAGTTGCATTCTGCTATGAGGATAGAGCTGTAATTATGCATCACATATATGTCATAAAATGGCAGATCCCAGTGATGAGAACATTTGCATACAAACTACCCTTCTGACAATGCAAAAAATTTTCTCAGGAGTAAGATGATAGTCTGGCCTTACGAACCATTTCTGGATTTAAATTACAGCAGAGTTTATGTCCTGCCCTCTGGGCAACTGTGTTGTAGACAAAGGAAATTCTCTGTCACCTACTCTTTGCAAAACATAAGAATAGCACAAAATGGCTCTGACATGATGACACAGTTTATCTGTCCAAATTATTTACCACCACAGGTTGTGATTCTGTTTACTGTTCTTTTCTTTTTTTTTTCATCCCAGAAGGAAAATTCAAATAAGAGGATGTAGTACAAAATTGCAAGCTGAAAGAAAAATAGTCTCCATTTCACAACATACTTCCTATGGGAATCAGAGACAAAATATTTAGAAACAAAAAAAAAGCTGCTCCAGTTGTGCAGAATCTGTTTTTCATTCTGTGATAAAATAGTACTTGATTCAGCTGTGGAAACATGGGGAGCCATCCTTTTCTACTCTGAGGGGCTCCTCAGCCTTTATGCGGATTTGATGCCTACGTATGCCCTGCTGGTGATATCCTGAGATCTCAAGCTTTGTAGGGTCCCAAACTCCTGAATAAACAAGAACATCAGATCAATCCTTCACACTTTATGTGTTCTTACTGGACAGAATTACATACTCAGTGGCATTTGAATTGGATTTCTCTAGCAAACTTTACAAAATTAATTGATTATTATTGAATGGCATCAAAATATTTCATCCTGAAATCTAAACTTCTAAACATGTCAAATTCTGCTTAACAGCACTGCTTTAGAAATGCATGAGGAGCTTCTGTATTTTATTTTCTAATGTTTATATCTTTAGCATACAATCAGCAGAAAGATCAGTTGTTTGGGTGAAGCAAATTTAAGAAAGATTTGTCACAGAACTGTAGAATGATTTGGGTTGGAAGATACCTCAAAGCCCATGCACTTCCAAACCCTGCCATGAGCAAGGCCACCTCACACTAGATCAGGCTGCCCAAGGCCCCATCCAGCGTGACCTTGCACACTTCTAGGGGTGGGGCATCTCAGTTTCTCTGGGCAACCTTTTCCAATGCTTTACTGTCCTCACAGACAGTGTCTTCCAACTATCTAACCCACATCACTGCTTTCGGTTTAAGATCACTGCATTTTGTCCTGTCACTGCACACCTGGTGTTCAAGATCACCTTGAACACCAAGGTGTTCAAGATCATTTTTGTTTCCCTCCTCAGGTCCTGCTCTGACCTTCATCATATCCTTAATCTCCAGTTTCCTGGCCATAAATTAATTTCCAATAGCCATTTAGAATCAGCACTGCCTAACAGCAATTAGTAAAAATTCACACATTAACAAGAAGAAAAAAATCAACACTTGAGGTTTTAAGTAGATTTGGTATAACAATCTAATTAGGAAACAGTCAAGTGCATAAATGTACCAGTGTTCCTAATACACTTAACATTGATGAGTAGACTAACATTTCTTTCAAGAAGGCTCCTTGCTGAGTGCCTAACTAGAAGAACAGCTTCTAGGAAAATTCAGAGTTGTACAAGCCAAAAGGAAAATAACAGATCTGTGGTTAGATCTGAAAATTATGCTCAACTTTATTGGAAGGCTTTAAAGACAAACATCTGCTAAGCAAATGCTATTGATAGTATTAATCAATGATGAAAATCAAAAGAAAATTGTTAGAAGTTGATCAAAGAGGCTGTGCAGAAATTTACATGGCACTCCACAGAGGACATGAATAAAATAAGTACCTGTGTAGGAGCTGACAAGCAGCTATTGGGAAGAAAAGCAAACACTGCTTTATACTAACAGCTTGCCAGGTGGTAGTTACTGAGACCAGGAAAGGAAGTGGGATCATTAGATTTAAAACAACAGTGCAAAATAAAATGATGATCGCACTGCGAAAGCATTTCAGAAATGCAGCACACAACTCAAAGAAGGTGCAATTTACCAGTGGATGAATGCTGTCGATAGGAACCCTGAGTGAACCAAAAGTGTAAAGATGGCTAGAGGAAGAAGAGACAGCCATTGGAAAGTTTTATGTCACAAGCAGCTGCCATAAAACATTTCAGGTAATAGCCAAAGTTCTAGGGGCGTTTGTGAGAAACACTGCACAAAATGCTCATGCCCATAATTTTTACAACTTATACTGTAGATAAAATGCATAGTAAAATAACATGATTTTATATTCCCACTTCAGTAAAATTAAACACAAATATGACTCGTGACATTTATAACACAGAATGGGACTGCAGATTATCACTTAGAGAAAACTTTCCTTCCTATTGTCCCCCTCTTGGAGGGTTTAGAATTTCAAACTACTTAGAGAAATTCTGTGCAGCAATCATCATTGTATGGAGGGCATACCAGCACTATGCAGGTAACTATCATTGAAATGTTAGAAAGACAAATAACTCCCCACCACCAAAAATATCAGGGGAAAAAAAAAAGACACTGAACTCACAAGGTATTTGTAGTGAAAAAATATCCAACAGTGAACTCCCATCTGTTAAAGTTATTGAACTTCTATACTGAATTGCTTAAAAATATAGAGAGCATAAGTTTCCTACTGAGACTAAACTGCATCCCCCATTTAAAGTAACTGAGAATCTCATTCAAGACAATATCTTGAGATTACCAAAGCAGCCCATTCTGGCCTAACATTTCCATTGTTTGATTCATACTTACAAGTTTTCTTTGTCTGTTAACTCCTATAAGAACTAAAGAACTGTTCTGGACGAATATCCTAACTTGACTGGACCAACACTCAAAACTCCAAACTTCTTATTCAGTGCCAGTGAATCAAGGAAAGTAAGTTAGGTTAAAAGTTATCTGCCTTCATGAGATGTTGAGTTGGCAACTTCAGGTCTGACCGCGCTAAGCCAGGTTCTTGCTGCTGCTAAGAAATGCTTTTCTACAGCCTTACTTAGTACTGACAGTGGGTTTCCTGTTTCTCCAAGTAACATTGTTCGCTACGCTATCTCTGGACTGCAAGGTAGCAGGCTCTGTAAAACCACAAATTAATGAAGAGCAGCAGATTGGTGAACCGAGTTGTGGCCCATGAGGTGACCAACCAAAGCCATCCAAGCATCCTCCAACCTGACCCAAGTCCAAGAAAATAACACGATGACCTTCATTGGAAGGACCACTGAGAGATACATATGAGTAAAAGAGCTGAGACTTGGGGTGAGGGGGGATTTCAATCGTTTTGGGACTCAATGTAATAACTCAGCCTTTTATTGGACATCTAATGCATATGTAAGCAGCTTGCTCTTTAAGTATGTACTTTTCTTGCCCTTTGGTATGCAGGCTAGGTGGGAATATCCCCCCTGCATCAGACGTGTGAGCAGTGCTGATTAAACATACCTGCTTTATAATTACTCTCTGGTTATAGAGTTTGATTTCCGCATGTCACCAGGATCTCATTATAAGAATCTAACTTGTGAATAAGAATAAAACATGACAGAAAACACGTATGGTTTCATTTAATTCCTAACTTTATATGTGAAAGGTGTATCTTCAGTTAGTTACAAACACTTTTTGCAGTGCTTCTCTCTGTCTGATTATGCAACATCCATACACAGATGTATATTTATCTACTCAGAACTTTATTATTTCCTTGCAAGAAATGTTCCGCTGGGTTTGTTTCTCCTCTGATTTAAAGGCAGTTGAACATTCAATGAATACCTAAACCACAGCTGAATTCGATCCACCACTGAAGATCATTTTACTATTTTTCAACTCCTGAAAACTGCAAAGAAAGAAAAACAGAAAGAAAAGTAGTATACCCTTAAAGATTCATAAGATCACAGAACTTCAAAATTACAGTTTTTTTTTTTAATTAGGCATTCAGACTCCATCTTCACTTTTTTTTTTTTTTTTGTACATTCTTCAATGCTTCATGTGAATTTATGAGTAAGATTTCTTTTTAAAAAATGACTTGCGTGCTTACAAGCTAGAACCTAAAAAACAAGCTGCATAAGCAAAATAGGAATGGTACTTACCTATGATATTACTTCTGAGATGGAAGAGTTGTAATCCATATATTACTACACAACAGCAATGTACAGCTCTGATATTTAAAATTTTCACCATTGTCAACATTTTCATGTCTTTAACATTTTCAAGTCTTGTAGAAAAAGAGTAATTACAGATACTGGTCTAGATTATAAACCAATACAATACATGTTAGACTATGAGCCTAGCACAAGTCTTTATTTGCTTTCTTTGAACTAAAGGAGCATGCTGGTAAATAGATCAAAATTTGTTGATTGTGTACAAGCAAGTATAATAAAGATGTTTTAATTCCATTATTTCTGAAACTGTTCCAAAAACTTGCAAAGTTTGACATGGATAATTGTTTATGTAGAAAGAGTAATAGAAGAATAAACTCCTAATTAACAATAAACCAGCAGCCAGCTCTACCAGGAAAAAGCCATTCTTGATTTTTAAGTGAAGATCTGGCCAACATTAAATATGAGTAGCTCTAATATCTTCTGATTGCATCTCTGTTCCTACAAGAAATTGCTCACTTGCTGTAATTACTAAGGGGATCTGTTAAGACAAGCTGTCATACTATTTACCTTAAAATCATCTTATCTCATTATTTTCTGTAGAGTTGCTAGTCCTTTTTTTGACAAAAAATGAATCTTCAGTATAACTAAGGACATACATGATGCTATTTTTTCTCCAATAAATCTTTGCCTGGGTGACCTAAACACAAACCTGAGTGCGAATGAAAGAGATATCTATAACAACACTCAGAGCACCAGCATTTTCCTCTATCATTTTAGCTGTGTAACATCAGAAGAACACTGCTCTCAAGTGTTTGTAATTCCAGCTTCAGTCATCCGTATTCATATCTTTTGCATTTGCCACAACTAACATCTTCCATCACCCCCAGTGAATGCAACTTCAAGGCCAAGGGGAAACTGGACCAAAAGTAGTATAGAAATATGTTTATAAAGTTGCACAGAAAAATAATAAACAAATAAATAAATAATAAAAATAAATACAAACAGAAAGCAGAAGAACAGTCATGTTCATGCAGACATGAATGGCCTACTTAGTACAGTACATTGAAAAAAAATGATAATAAAGCAGATGTCTAGGCAAGGCTACAGGAATAGAAAGTCACACAGATATATTTTTTCAGGACCTTATCCCAGCCTTAAATTAACTTCAGTCTCAAGGAAGTCTTTACAGATTTTGCATTTGATAGATACTGACATATATATCTACCATGAACCTGTGCTTGAACCATGTAAGCTCTAAGCATCCACAATATCCTGCAGACTTCCACCTTGATTACAGGGACATTCCACCTATTCCTCTTTCTGCTTGAGGAAAATACAGGGACTTTATAGTCAATGTGCTTCGTGGACTTGCATAATATTTATGAGCCAAAGCGTAGCCTCTTACCAAGCACTGGAAGAACATTGACTCCATCCAAGCAGAAATGAGTCTACGGACAGTGAAATATCCACACCTTCTCCTGTTTGGTAGTACAGGATGGTGATTAAGACAGTAAAGTGCATTAAACCTGTTTGTACATCACCACTAGAGACAAAGAGACAACACTCATCTTAAAATTGATAAGAAAATCCAGGTCAAACTACAGACTGCACCTCCAACAACACAAGAAAGGAAGTCTGACTACGTGCTGCCTGCTACGCCTTCCCTCTGCTCCCCTCTCTTGTCCATGGTAAGTCGTCACCCAGATGGTGTAAACACACCAAATCAATTCATGCATTTAAATAACACTTAGGATAAGCTTTTCATTGCGTAGCAGTGTTAAACACAGTTTTTGAAGATCAAGCTCCAAAAGCAGCAAGTCAGTCTGGCTCAGCTTGCTCTGAACATCCACTAGAGAAAAAAGGGCTTTTAAATACTAGAGAAAGGAATGACAGCTATGTAACAAAGTACAGGAAAAAAAGAAAAAAAAAAGATTAAATTTATATGACTCACAATGAAAACTGCAAATTAATGGAAAATCAGAATTTTCTCTATATTGTTGTACTGATGCTTTTTTTCACTCTTCAAGCTTAGGGCTGACAGCACAGATAGCCTGCGTGACTATTTAAGCTCATGAAACAATGCTTTTTTTCATTCTGAGAGCACAACAATCTACCATATATTTTATCTCTAAAAATGGCTAACACAAAACCATGATAAGGAGAGTGTCAAACTACTGTAATGTTTGATTTGAGTACATTTTTTCCCTGAATTGGTGGAATTATAAATTGCATTCTTAGGGGGAAAAAAAAAAAAATCATACCTCTATTTTTACTCTCTTTCTTGAAGAAAAAAGGTTGAAGCTGGTTAAAAGTATCATAGAATCACAGAATCACTAAGGTTGGAAA
>PPHD01016649.1:0-15455 GCA_002909625.1 Bambusicola thoracicus
AAAAACACAGAAAAGAAATATATAATACCATAGAGTAGCTAAAGAAATTGAATAAAGGTAAAGATATTTGTGACACAAAAATAAGCAGAGTGTACTTATGTCTAGAAAGATGTGGAACTGTTCTAGCACAGCATTTGTGTAGTTAGAATACTAACAAGATCCAGTTGGAGTCACATCACCTATGTCACTTCAAACTAATCAAAGCCAGGAGTTTTCATCAAAGTTATTCTTTGGTGAAACACTTAGGTGGCAAACATTTCTGAAAAGCAGAATCTTTCCAAAATATAATATGGTGATTAAGCTGGTGCTTGAAATGTTTGTCTGCAATGTAGGATATCTTGGAATTTAGACTTTTATTTTGTAATTAGTGGAAAGAAGACATTTTTCATTTAATTCCAAAAGAGTAAAGAAAAAAAAAAAAAAGAACATTATCATACTGAATACTTTTTTCCCATCAATGCACCTTCCATGCAATCCAGACCAGCCCCTGTGAAATGCATCAGTGAGTTCCTTGGGGCATCCTACAGATGGAAGTAAGACTCATGCCATATGTTTTCTGTGGCAATCCTTGGAAGAGTGGGACAAATCAAAAACAGTCTGTCATTTTGAAAAATATACTTAGTACAAAGTATTTTTCATGCAAAAGAGCAGGAATGACAAGTATCTGGAAACAGATGATTAGACAAGTTTACAGAAGTAGTGGCAGAGTTATATGGTGCTCCCATATAATAAGGTCTAATTTAGGGAAAAGAGATTGACCTGTTAGACAAAGTTTAAATATGTGATTATGATTCACACTGGAGAAACTGTGGATGTAAGAAATAGAGGACTAGAACAAAAACCCCTTGCTTTCTTCCTATTTCATCTCAAGCCAATTAAATTCTTTTCTGTCTTATAAATACAGCATCTCATAATAAACAACCCCAAAGCCTTAAAAATTAACTAGACTCAGCTGGTGTTACACAACAAATTGATTAAGAATTGTCATACAGATAAAGGCTTAGTTAAGAGTTGGCTTCCCTGCTTCCTTACAGAAACCCTGCAGGCCACAGTCTGGTTCCAGAGCCCAAACACCATGCGTGGAGAAATAACCTTCAGACTCTGTTGCTTTTGGTCTTCCATGAGCCCAGTTGTCTTCTTTTCCTGATTATCCTTTAGTTAGTATTCATATAGTCTTACTTTCATACTCTGAAGATAAGCAATTGACAGACCCTGCATTTGCAGCCAAGCTTACAATTTAAAATTTGCAACCACCTTCATAGATGTAATTAATGGCATTCTGGATCCAGCTCTCTGCCACAGATGTCACCACTGAAGCAGAAGATGTGTCTAGTCTGGAGACAGAGAGGTGATGGAAAGTTCTACCTGAGCTGTCTTTAGCTACTTTGAAGTTATAGTAACAGAGAAGATGCACAAAATGAACCCCTGTGAATTACTCCATCCAAAGAAAGTAAGCAGTTGTGCTGTGATCACTCTTACAACCTTACTGTCTCAGCTTTGCTATTACTTCTACTTGAGCAAACAGAGGGCTAAATGTGTTCCTCCTCTGTTCCCAAATGCAGATATACTGTAAATACCAACAATTCCTCTATAAAATCCGTGCTACTCTTTGAGAGCCTTGGCACCATGTATTTTATGTGCCAGCAACAGAAGGCAGGAGGTGCTTGTAGCGCCTAGGTTGTCCACCTCTACATCACTGAGTTTAATTCAGCTGTTCCTACAGTCTGTCAGTATCACAAGAGTAGCATTCTTCATATGAAGACTTTGAAAGATATTAAATTCAGTTCTCCTACTGCATTTTGATTTGATTCACACTGGGTTAAAAATATGAACTTTAGCTATAAATTGAAAAATTAAATTTGATGTTCACCCCCTGATGTTCATCATGCCTTTCTCTGATTGATTAAGGAAGCCTGCTTCCTTTTTGTGGGTGTATCAGATTACAGTGATCTTTTGATGAACTAACAGGTAGAGATCTTTAAAATTGAATTTTGGGGGGATTTTTGTCAGGTCTTCAAAACACTTCTGTGTTGTTTTTTCATTTTTTTCCAATTTTATGCTATTTTAAAGAATATTGTCTCCAAGTTTGTATGAAATATTCTTGATTTTGTTCCAGCAATACCACATACAGCAACAAGAATAAAAAAATAATTCCTTAGTTCATTGTTGAGCTGATAACCAGAATTAATTTATCTTCTTCCCATAGCATTTTAATTCTAGGAAATTAAAATTTATCTACGAAGATCCCTATATCCTTTTAGGAACCAAAGACTGCTACTACAAAAATTCTGTTTTATAGAAATCTGCATTTTTTCTTCCCTTATGAGTGTGCACATGTAGATATGCAATGCAGTAGAGAGAAAGTGAACTTTTGGATCTTAATCAGAAAGGCACTGCACTGAAAAATATACATTCAGCTCTGAACAAATTAGTAAATAGATAGACATAAGAAATAAAGAACTAATGTGACTGGCTGACTGATGAAGACAACAAATGAAACTGAGGAAATTATAGAAAATATTAGAAATAGGTCAATTGCAAGGATGTTATGAAAGTAATTTTTAGTGAGTACAGAAATGCAACAATATAAAAATGTAAATAATAAAACTGAGGTCAGATATCTGTTAATGCTTTTTCTATAAATATGTGTGATCCTGTAGAACATTTTTGAAAGGAAGATTTATCTCTTGGGACATTTTAAACCGAGACTTGGAAAAATATTTGGATGGAAATAGTCTTGCCTGGGTAGAGATCTTGACCAGATGGTCTCATTATTTCTGTAAATAAATAATGTAATGGCTCTATAATTCCATGATCTATTCAGTAAGCAAATGCCATTTTTCATTACCCGTTTTCTAAATATATTTTTGGAAGAAAATGGTTACTCTCGATGCAAAACATAATTCAGCTTATATTTTAAAGGAACTTTAATAAGAAAATAATTTAATTTTCCAGGAAATATGAGTAGATATGAAATCAAAACATGCTCCTACCTCTTAGTTTGGAATATAGATGCATTTCAGGAAATTTTATTTTAATGTAACTTATGGAAGATAAATTTCAGTGAAAAACATGCAAAGTTAATTTTCTAGGAACTTATCTTCTTACTTTTCTTGAGTATTGTGGGAAACCATTAATTTTACTGGGCTTTGAATGAAGCCTTAAATTCAGTTTTGGAAAAAAAAAATAATTAACTGTAGACTAAACATTACAAATAAGCTTATTCATTCACTGGAAATATACATTGAAAGAGCATTAAAATTCTGATATATAATAAAATGTGAGAAAGAATTTTCTTAAAAGCAATACTTACCATATGGTGTATAACACACTGACACAATGAAGTAGGTATCTCCCAAAGTAGTGCCTCTTATTTATTTCCAAGGAAACTACAGCAGGTACAAGTATATTTGATAGAGAAAATTATCAGCTAAAAAATACTGTTTTTCAGTGTAGTTACCAACTTTATCTATGCACTCTCATCCAGGATGAATAAGAGCCTGAATGCCATGCTCATAAAAATCTGCATCAATGGAGATAACCCATTGGCACTGTCACCACTGCTGGAGTGCACCACCCACTGCCTCACTGTACTCACATTCACCATTTGATCTCCATAAATGTTCAGCAAGCATCAATGAATGTCAATTGGTGCAATTTTTTCCGTATGGAAGAATTCAGTTCCGCACCTTTGCTTCATATGCACTTCCATGTCAGATGCCATTTAGACATGTCAGATGCCCCTCTGCTGCCATCTGCCATATGGCAAAAAATGTAATGGAATATTGATGGGGAGGTTAAATCTCTACTGTTGCATCACCAGCATCTGTCTCTAATGCCATGGGTCCACATGATGAAATAGGAAGCATTACTTTCAGAACTGCCTTCATATAGTTAGAAAGTTGCTAGGTGTAGAATGATATCTGTTAACTCTTTTTTCTAGACTTAGAGCTTAATTTCATTTGATTTTGTGTCACAATCCTGTAAGTGGATGCAACTATCTTCCCATTTTCAGTTAGCGGATTGAAATACATCAGGATGTACTGAGTTCAGTGGACAGTGCAAGAATTAGAAGATCTATAGACAGATACTCTGGTTTGAAGAGTTAATCACACAACACCCCTTCCTCCCCTTGGGAGAAGGGAGTGGATGGAAGAGGAAGAAAGCCAATTGAGGTAGGAGAATCTAATTTAAAAGGAATGTGGGATAATACAGAACAATTAAGAATAATAAATCAAATGAACAAAAATAAATGGAAGGATTGAGAGTCAGTCTGAGTCTTTACCAGCAGGCCCTCACTGGCTACCACAGACTCTACAGCTCAAAGTGTCTCCAATCTTCATCTCTTTAATGATCTCCTCTGCATTGGTGAGTATTAGATCCAGCAGATCTTATCCTCTGGTCAATTTGTCCAATACCTGGACCAGAAAGTTATCAGCACACTCCAGGATTACTTGCAGCCCAACATGCTGTTTTCCCAGCAAACATTTTCTTAACTATTCCAGTGGATTATTTCGTGCATTCCATTTGGGATACTACAGATCTGGGGCATCTCAAAAATTACTAGACACAGAAATATGATCAGCCAGGCCCTGTTCAAGGACATGAATAAGAATTTTGCCATTTATCACACGTGCAAACACCTAAGTGTAGGTGTTTTACCTGAAACACAATCTCATCCCATCTCCATGTCTTCACAGTACAGGGAGGTGAGCAAAAGATACAGAAAGAAACCGTTTTCTTTACTCCTTTTGTATTTCCTCATCTCCTAGGTTGCTAAGTCTTTCCATCGTTTACTTCTGAGAAATAGAACTACCAGCTAATGTACTAATCTTAATAAAAAATGAGTTCTCTATGTGTGTACTAGTGAATTAAACACTGTGGCAAATTGGCTCTCCATGTAAATTCTTCGAACTGCTGTCAACAAACTTTGGCCTCAGCTGCTTAGCACTTTCACTGAGACTTCCAGGCATCGTTCAGAGTTTATTATGGGTCAGGGACCTCTGTTTTGAAGGCCAACCGAAGCTAGATTAGCCAGTTAGCCTTGAGACCTGAAAAATATCATTAAGAATATGGATTCTGTCATGTACTGACACAGTGCCTGAGCAAATTCCTCAAAATCTTTGAGTTTGTGAAATGGTTATGTTCAGTGGGCAGTTCTACATCTGAAGGCAATTGGTTGCTAGTGCACTGATAAGAGTCCTAAGAGCAACGCATTCTGGAGAGAATTTGTTCAAACACATTCAAAATTATTATATAACCTTGATACTGAAATTGTATTAAAACAAGCTCTGAACAAAATTCCTCAAACAAGATCAGATAACACAATTTCTTCAATAAACAAATGCTGTGGTTTGAATATAAGATTTTTGGGTTACTGTATGAGCCTTACTTTTCTAAACGCCACTGTAAAACCTCACAAACCTTACAGCTTATGAGAACTTAGATTCCCACACAGACCCTATCTATCTTCTCTCTTCAATTTGGTTTCTGACTATCTTCTTTCTATGCTAAGTTCCCTTAGCTAAGGGCTGTAACTAACTCCAAGCCAATTCTTATCAGAACTAATCTAACCTATTTATACACAGTTTCTCTCATTTTCTTCTATGACTTTGTATTTTCTTCTAGGTTTGGCAGAAGAGGATATTTCTAAAGGTGAAAGCTACCTCTCAAATGGGCTACTTCTTCCAAACATTTCATATTACTATCACTGTAACATCCAATTTATTACATTTCAGCTTAGGTAGCTGCCATTCAACTAGATGTGTATTTCCTTAATAAAACAAGGTAGATGGGAGTGATAATATCTATTTTAGTAGGAAAATAACAAAGAACACAAAACAAACTTTCCTGAATTAAAACAAATATCCACCTGGCCCAGTTTTCCATCTTTGAGAATGGCTAAGAGAGACTTATTAAACAATAAAAAAAAGAAACACATCTATTTTAAGATAAAGCTTTCTTTTCACATGCTGCCTACCAGCTTCTACTGCTTGGTTGTTTGGGACAGTGATTGCATCTGAACAATGTTTTACCAGCACTGCCAGATCAATTCCCAATGAAACTGTCTGACCTTTTAAAACTCATTTATGCTTTTGTTCCTAAAGCAAACTATGGCAATGGATTCCAGAGCTGAATGATGCGCTCTGTGAGAAGCACTTACTTCGGTTTGCTTTAAATGCTCTGCCTAATAATATGCTGGGTTGTCCTTAGTCCTTGCATTGTGTCAAATAGTGAATAATTGTTTTTACTCCTATCCAGCATGCCACAGTGATTAATGTCTTTCTCACATTCCTAGCAAACTGAGAAGTTCTAGTCTATTAACTGCCTCCTTTTATAAATACTGTTACACATTTCTGATCATTTTTCTTTCAATTCTCTGTATTTTTTTTCTGTTATGTCCTGTTTCAGATATGTGTACCAGAACAGTACTTGTTACACAAGATAGAGGTGTACCATAGATTTATACAAGCTACAGTTGAGTTCCGTGCTCTGATGGGATCTTATGATACTATCATCAACCCCAGTAACAATGCAAATTCTTCTGCAATTGTGATGTATCAGATGCAGAAGGTTATAGAAGAAAACATGAAGAAAATATTGCTGTCACAGACATGCTACGTTATTGTGGTTTAACCTGGCAGGCTACTAAGCACCACACAGCCATTTGCTCACTTCTTCCTCTCAGTGGAATGGGAAAGAGACTTGAGAAAAAAAAGAAAGTAGAACTCATGCATGTAGATAAAAGTGTTTACTAAGACAGAAAAGAAAGAGATAATAATAGTAATGATAACTATATATATATATATTTAGAAAACAAGTAATGCACAACATAACTGCTCACCACCTAGTGATGACCAGCCAGTCAGTGAGCAGTGGCTGTCCCACCCAGGACAACTCTTACCTATTTTATAGTTTTTTTCAGGACATCATATGAAATGGAATATCCGTTCGGTTACTCTGGATCAGCTGTCCTGATTCAGTTCCCTCCCAGACCCTTGGGCGCCCAGAACTCTTGCTGGCAGGACAGTATAAGAAGCTAAAATGTCCTTGGCTCTGTGCAGCACATCTCAGCAACAATTAAAACATCGGTGTGTTATCAACAGCGTTTTAATCCTAAAGGTGAAACATAGAATCATCCAAGACACTATGAAGAGAATTCTACCCTATTCTACCAATTCTACCCTAGCTGAAGCCAGGGTAATGTCCGCCCTAAGGGACATTACATATATCTAAACAATTTACACTATGCTCATGCCCTTTCCCATATATCTCAATTAATTACCATTACCTGTCTTGCCTGTTGATATATGCACACATATATCATTCCCATAGTCTGTGGGCTATCCCTTTTGATTCTCTGGAATTTATTTAGTCCATGACTTTGGGCTCCATCTGTCATAACAGTCCTTCAGACGTGTGTTGAATTGTTGCATGCTGAAGTCAGATTTGGCTCCACTTTCATCAGTTTAGGTGATTCTTGTCATAATGCTGTTCATAAGGCATATAGCAACCATAGTAATGATGACACACACTATTACGTAGCAATTAACATCATAAAAATCAAATAATTGGCTGTTCTCACCTAGCATCAAATCCCCTTGATGTACACAATGGACATCCCCATCCTTCTGCATTACCCACCATGTGCACTCAGGTCCCCATGAATGGGCTTTTCTTTGCCTGAGATAGGAATAACTCAGAGTGCCTTGCCCAGTATGTTCTTTATGCACACCACTGGAACTTTATCGCCTTCTACAGTACACAATATTTTTGCCTGAACTGGGCTAGTTCGGTAGCAGATCCCAGAATGGCTTTTGCTAAGTGTGTATCCCAGTGTTTGAATGTCCCAGTTTCTTATCAAAAGGGTAGCGGGAGTCTTTTTCTGTGATCAATATTTATAATCATTTAAAAGTTGATGAGGACAAAGAACAACAGGGATCGTTTTTTCCTTTGTAAAATAATGAGAACAAAATAGAATGATGTTGACTGGGTTTATCTCCTAGCTGTTGTCCAACTTTGTGTTTTAACAGGATAAAATGCAGATGTAACAAGATAACAATGGGTTTTATAGTAGTCTACCTGTTTGTTCTTTTCACCTGTATTTAAAATAAGGATTAGATTACTGAATCTGTAGGAGAAAATTCATTTAAAAATGTTTCATTAGAATAATGTTTTAGCTAGAGGACTGCCTGTTTGACATCTCAAATAATGCTTCAGCTATCTTAGTTCTGTGCTGTTAATAGGACGTAAAACTGCATTGGATATGTTTTTTCCTCTTTTATTTAGTGAGTTAGTGGGGTCTGTTTATTTAAGAATAAGGTTCAGTTTAACAGGAAATAACACTGGGTGGGTAATAAAGTGGCATTCAAAGCACAGCAGGAAACAAAAAAATAACAAAAAATTCCAAACCAAATAAATAATATATTTCTAAAATCTGAATTCTGAAAGGAAGGCGCAACATCATCATTATTTAATGCCTATTTGCCACTATCATTATTCACAACAAACTGCATTCCAGTTTGAACCCCAACCCAAATACTGAACTGCAGTGGGCATTTCTGATGACTATGACTTTTTTCAACATTATTTTGACAAAGAACATAACAGACACAAGCTTTATTTTCTCAGATAGGGATTATTCTGTATATTTAGTAGGGATTTTATGTGAGGGAGGGTTTGTTCATTATTTATTATTTTAAACACTTTAAAAAATATATATTTTTCTTGAAAGTATAATCAGTCAAAAATCTTTACTAGGTCATACGTTCCCTTGGGTCCACAGGCATACTGTGCTTGTTCTGAACGTCCCTATTAAGCACCAGGACCTATGCCCAAGAGGAAGCCTGCAAACCAACAGCAGGTTGGCTGTTCAAGACAAGAAGTACAGCAGCCAAAGTAGACTGACCTTGCATTCGACCCCAGAGGTTTTACATTATGCACTCAGACAACTCTTTAGCTAAGCTTGCACAGTTGAACATGAAAGAGTAGTGTTCTAGGCCATACAACTTGATATTACAAGTGTAATGAATCTGAACCACTTAGCTAAATTGCATTTGTACTTTGATTTGCACCACACTCGTGACCAGACAGCTCTCACTGTTAGGCCTGCTCCTGTGATAAATCTCTTGCTTACTTAGCTATTCTTGTTACACTGGTACTCAGCACTTCTGTTTCTAGAGAGACACCATGGGTGCTCAGTCTGAAATTCAGGAGGTTTTTACAGAGGTACTTATATGTCAACGGAAGAACAGACTTTTAGCCTTCTTCAACTGTAATTTTGAAAGAATTAGATTAATTGTGTGCATGTTTTAAACAGAACATAAATTAGAATTGCAAAAATAGTTTCTTGGCTTATGAATCCTTTGTGGGACTGACATTTTTTTTTTTTCTCATTAGTATGGAGCATATTGTCAGTACTTAACTTACAATAAATAACAGATAATTAAAGTACGCTCATTCACAACAGGGCTAAATTTGACCCTATATTTATGAACTGACAAGCCATCTAGGCAACTACTGTGCCTCAGGTGGTGCTATTGTATTCCTAATCATACTTGCTGTCAATTTAAAAAAAAAAAAGAAACAGTAAGAGTTGCTAACATAATTATTACGATGAAATGAAAAAGCTCCCGCAACAGCAGTGAAACAACTAAAAGGTCACAGACAGTCTTTCGTTGAGAATCTTTTAAAATATGATTTTTAAAGAACAATGAACATAAATATCCATTTTGTTCTTGAACAAAATACCAAATCTCTGTAAAGGTGTTGTGATGAGGTACTGCTTCAGTGTAATATTTCTTCAGAGATGTAGACAGTTTTTAGTTCCATATGTTCTCATACAGAGCTCATTTTGTGAGTGTTACATCTGCATGTTTTATCAAAAAGATGGATTTTTAACAGAAGGTGAGGAGACAAAAATGGGGTTTCCAAATTCTTAACGTTGTCTTTAATTATGCATTTTACTGAAATGGCAATGAAGGCTATATATTCTTTTAGCATTTCAAACATGTAAAAATTTCCAAAATATGTGTTTGTTTGTGTTTTTGTTGTTGTTGTTTTGTTTTTTGATATTTTTTTTTGTTAGTTTGCTTTCCTGAAAACTACTACTTGCATGAGTACTTACAATGATTTTAGGGGAATTCCTGTGTTCCAAAGATTACAGCTTCACTTCACAAAGATATCTGGTCTGTGTGGCTACTCAGATCCTTAATATAAAGCACAAAATAAAGGAGTGATCCACAAATGGGGCATGATGTACTCACTTGCTTTCAGTCATGTATGTGTCTATGCCATTCTCTGCAGTGGAATCTCTTTGCCCGATAACTTTACTACTGATCTCTTGGGATGTGACTCCATCTGCTTCACTTATGCTGAAACTGGGAATCTAGTCCAAGCAGAGTCAGTCCAAATAAAACTTTAGTATTGCCTTGGAAGTTTCCTTTATGAAAAAAAAAATGGAATTGAGAGCTCTCCAGGTCAATTAGTCTACCTGTCTTCAGTGTTCTGGACGTACATTAACAGCCCTAATAAAATAAAACAAAGCAAAAATTGTATCAGGGAGTGGCTACCTTCATATTTTTGAAACAAGTAATATTTGAGAGTGGGAATGAGATCACATCCTCCTCCTCTGTTTTATTACTAGAGCATCCTTGTCATTCAAAGTGCCAAGAATGCAGAATCACAACCTGCATAGGACAACACGAAAACTCAGGAAAAAACTGTGGTGACTGCTCTGTAGGCAGAACTTAGACTTGCATCTACCCTAAAAACTTACTCCTTGGGATACTTTGGAGCCATCCTGAAATCCAGATGGTTTTGATGGAGGTTCAGCAGAAAGCCTCTCCTGAGGGTTTTGAAGGAAAACCACAAGAATTCTTCCAAAAATTAAAATTATGTACAATGCAACATCAAGAAAATTGAGAGAAAAAGGAGGTAAATTTGTTGCAGGGATATACAGTAAATATTTAGATTTTTTTTTTCTTTCTTCAAAAGTTTATTTAACTATATACTTTCTCTGCATGCGTAAGACTAGCATTATAAATTTCCACTAATATACATAACGATGTATCCAATATCTTCAAGAACAAAAGTTATTTCACTTGTGTTTCAGAGCCACTGTTTCCAAAAGAGATACAGCATGGAAAAAATTGATCTTTTCTCACATGTTCCCATATCTGTCCCTCTCTCTGCTGAGTTCAGTGTCGGTGTTGCATCTGAAACACTTCTATTTACAACTATGCTGTAACTTATGCAGAAGCTGTAATGTTGAAGGTCATGACTCATGACAGGAAAGATTAGATTTTTATGCAGTTCCTTTACCAGTACCTGCCAGTAAGTCCCATTAGTTGTTTTAGTGTTTCAGAAACTCTCTTCCTTTCTAAGTACGAAGAAAAAATACCTCAGTCCTTTACAGGCCTTTCTTCTTTCTGCTTCCTCTGAGATCTCTCAGACTTCACACAACTGATGATATCTTTCTCAGACTAGCAGAGACATATCTCTAAGTAAAACTGCCAGCAGCAAATGTCAACTATTTTCTTTTATCAATACTAAGATGGTCCCTAACAGCTTGGTTTAGTTTCTTGGTTCTTAGCTGTAGTTGAAAGATGTAACAGCTAATGATAATGACTTATGTTTGTCTAGTACTTTTCATCTAGCAGCATCTAGCAGTATCCAAAAGCGTTTTATCTGATTGACAAAATGTGTAGAGGGAGCTCTATGCCTACTACTGAAATGCAGCCAGAGAAGAGAACACTGCAAGGGAATGAAAGCACAGAAAGAATTCACATAGGCAGCTCGTATCTTCCTTTGCTATGATAGCTGAGAAATAATACTGTGGAACTGCTCTATCACAGGCTCCCAAGAAGTAGTTCACACAATAGTCTTGTGCCATTACAGCATCACTAAAGGAACAAAAGCCAGTTAAGGGCAGGAAATGTGAGGTTGAGAGGCAGGGGAGAAATGGAATAGACTAATATGGAGTTGAGAAACATATCAAGGGAAATTTCCAGTAAAAGAACAGTGGGGATCTTGTTTCTATATACAACATCAGCAAGCTTGCCACTGTAATACCACATCTAGTTCTAGATTTGAAAATTCAACAGTATCATAAGATTAAAGTATTATGAAGTAATCAAATGAGGATCACAAAAAATGTTTCAGGCAAGATTTTTATTATTAGTATTACTATTGCATTTGTGAATTTGTAATAAAAGTAACAGTTAGGATTGTTAGAGAATTGGAAAACACTGCCGAGGAGATACAGGGCACTCAAACTACCAGTCAAAAGATGCTGGAAGCTATGACAAACACAATAGCAGAAACAGAAGCAGAGTAAAAATACGAAATGAAGTCTTTTGAGTAGCTGAAGGATAAAGGATCCCTGTTCTTTTTTGGGAATTCATGCATTAGATGTACGAAGTGACGAAAGGCTCTTAGGTGGACACGGTGAATGTGAGTCATTAATGCCATGCATCCTTGGTAAGATGAAGTGATCTCCTGGGTTATATCTGCTCCAGCATTAATGTGATAGCATAAAGCACTGCTGAAACCACACCAGTGTGTGAACAAGAAGGATGAAATAGGCCTGGAACTGTAGCGATGCTCTTCTGAGATTTTAAGGGGCACAGAGGGGCTCCTTTACAAAGAAAAGGAAAAGCTTGTTTTGCATAGCTTATTGAGGTGGATTCTGAGAAAAGATGTGCTTCCTTTCAAACAAGGGAAAAAATAATAAAGAAACACACTGTAGAAATAATAATTGTAAAGAAAAAGGAAAGAATGGATGCAAATAAGGTATGAAAAAATGGAGATTCAACATCAGAATATTTTCAAGAATAGGATAAAAAATTAAAAAACAGCTTAAGATCAAGCAAACTCACTTCTAAAAGGATCACACCATGCAGCTGTTGACCTTAACAGACTGTGAATTCAGTAGTTCAAAGTGTCACTCCCAATAGACATTACCAATGCTAGTGAGCTGAGAATCAGGAGATGTAGAGACCAAACACCCAAGGAAATTATCAAAGAGTTTCAAGCAGCTACATGTCAGCAAGAATCCGGTAATTCTGTGCTCCTGACCATTATTAACAGAATAAGCATGGCTTCTTGAGAAGTGGAGCACTGTTCTGGTGTCATATCAGTGAAAACTCAACTAATTAATTACATGTGAACATACCTCTCTGAAGTTACTGTGATCACAGATGCATGATGCTTTTATTAAACACAGGAACTTTCAAGTTACATGTGGGTGGAACTGTAGCATGTCAGAACAAGAACTATTTATGGGCAGATATCAGTTTTAAATTTATATCGGTTTTTCTCTTATTAAAAAAAGAAAAATAAATAATAATAATACAGCTCATTAATTAATTAATTTAGTATTATCACAAGCTGAGAATTTTAAAAAGCAAAAATTAAAAATATACTTACATGCATTGTCAAAATGAAATCAGTAATGATAATTACAGTTTTGTTGAATTAATTGATATTGTCTTTATTTTACAAGACCTTTTCACTCTGAATAAGGATTGGCAAACGTTTATGGACTTCTTAAAAACTGCCATGCATTTACAACCATTTCTATTAGCATCAAAAGCCCCAGACCACAACATAACAAAGGCACATTTTTAAATGTGATTTAACTTCTCTCATATTGTTCAAAATATGACCAACAAGTGCCTTCACCGATTCATCTGAAGGAGTGGTATTAGACAACCATAACTAATAAGGCTTATGGGATGCACAAATGTTGGTGCCAATATAAATTCCTGTGAAAATAGAACTTCAGACTTATTCTGAGATTACTGTTTCCTCCCACTGCTGCTTACTTATCCCTCTTGCTTTTTCATCTGTTTCTTTCTTTTTTTCTTGAAATTGTTCCTCAGCAGGACTGCATCATATGTAGTATTTATAAGGATGTACTTTCCTTAAAAATGAAGTTTTGTTTCCATTAGGTGGAAAACCATATGAGTTGGGTACATGAACTGTTGCTATTTTAAAAAAGCATCTCTTGCACCAAATAAGACAATCAATTATTATGAAAGAAAAACATCTACCAACAATTTATTTTTGTTACCAAGTAACATGAAAGTAAGTATTTGCCCAATTTACACAATGTGTAAACACACGTTAGTCACTTTCAATTTTTTCTTGGGAATTCATAAACTTATAATCAGTGCACTTTTTTTCCTAGTCCATGGATTTTATTTAATCAATTGAAATTGTTTTAGACATGGTAATGTTATACTCAAGAAAGATAGCTCTTCTACTTTAACCAGTATGAAAACTTTTAACTCTGAAATCCATCTCCGTTTTGTGCTTTCCAAAACGAAGGTGGACTTGTCCTCTTAATGTTTTTGCTATTTTGAAGATTAAATGTGACCCATGTGTTTTGTGAAGATATAAAGTTATTGTTTCCCTGCAAAATACTCCTTTTTATCTCTAAGACTGAGTATAAGAACAGCAAAGGACTGTTGACTTACAAACAAATTATTTTGTGCACTCCTGCATTTAACAGAACACCAGCTTGAGTGATTACATTTTGCCTATCTAATTTCCTCTTATATTTATAATAATAAACAGTTTGAATCTGATCTTTCTCATTCAAGCGTACATAAGCAGAGAAGTGACTTCATCTACTCTTGTACTTAGGCAAAAGAATAAATGTGCTGTAAAGGATATAAAAAACAGTTGCACTGAAGTGGCTGGTGATTCATTTCATCCATTTTTGTTTGTTTTGTTTTTAGTTAAGCTAATGAGGAAAGGAGGATAACTTAGTATCACTGATATAGCCTTTGGTAAATAGAGAAATGCATGAAAATCAAAGTAAAATTTTAGCATATTCTGAAGAGTTAAGTGAAATACTGATAATTATAACAAAGAAATTTTCCTAAAACCATTATTCTTTGAGTCATCTCATAGCCGTAGGAAATATCTCTTTACAACATCAATCAGAGATGCTGTGACATCTCTTATAGAGCTGTCTATTTGTGTGCAGTTAAGTTACCACAACCTACTTAAAGCTATTGCTACCATTTGTAAAGACACTGGGTGAAGCACAGTCCAAAGCAGGCTACTCTGATTCCCTTTTCCCTTCTGCTTTATCTTGATTGTAAGTAAACGTGGCTTGAGTCAGTCTGGAGAGGAAAAGCCCTCTGATGGTCTTTCCTGAAGAAGACACAGATAAAGATTTGAAGAGTTCAGAACATACAATTTTTTTTCAGACTTTGAAATAACACAACCTAGTTTCACTCATCTGGTATGCATGATGCACTGACAATCTTTATTCTTCTTATAATAGAGCTAACAGCAACTGGAAATGACACCTTCAAAGTTAAGTTAGTGTAACATTGTGTCACTTTTTTTGGTGAGAACAATGTTAATTAACACATCACTTTGCATCATGCAGGAAAAATACTGTTATTAATTTCATTAAAGTCTAGATCCACAATGTTAAC
>PPHD01016650.1:0-15455 GCA_002909625.1 Bambusicola thoracicus
ATCCACAGCCTCCTTGGGCAACCTGCTCCAGTGAGATGTACTTACAGAGCATTCAGGAGGGAATGATGGTCAATGTATTCTCAGTGCTTTGGTGAATTGCTTCATCCCTAAAGAAAGGATGTGCTGCAGAGAAGGAGAGTATTTCTAGGGCAGCTCTGCTTTCTTTAATTGTAAGTTTAGATGTGCCATACAGACAACAGGTGTGAAGTTAATTGCATGCTCAGATCAGTGTGTGGCCTCATACCGCATGCATTCATCTGAAGCATACTAAAGGCAGGCCTATTCTTTAGAGAACTGACTAGATGTAGTCAGGTTATTGAGACCTGCCAGATTTGCATTTTGGAACTTGAAAAGATTTCTTTCTAAATTGTAAAGATTATCCGTTTTACTGAATGGGTGATGTTTCTAATTAGAGATTGATTTCATTAGCTCTGATGAACGTGAAGAATACAGCTTGATTTTTAAATCCTGGTCTCATGAGTGCACAGGATCTGAAGGCTTTGTGCCGGTTTAAAACTGTTAAGTGAATTAAATTAACTAAAAAATAATTCCCTTTTAGGAAAGCAGGGGAAGAAAGCATAGATTTTGAGAACAGAGCCTACCTTCATGAAGTCCAGAATAAAATACACGTGCTGGATAAGGTACATGGCTTTGTCAGGTGATGGCATCTAAACCACTGCTTTTTCTTTTGCAGGTGCACAATTTAGATCCAAACACGTGGAAAAGTGTCGAAGTTGTCCATATTGACATTGCAGATAGAACTCAAGTAGAACCAGGAGTAAGTAAATGCACTGATATTGGGGTATGGTCGTAATGTGCTGCTCATTCTGTCGATGCTTTCTGTTTGTTGTGAATGAGCTGGAATGGATTTACGTGTGTGAAAATACTGTGTGGAGAGCCTCCCTGTAAACCAAATTAAATGAGTCTTGCCTATTTTGATGCAGTGAGGAATCGTTTTGCTGCCCCTTATTCTTTCAGACATTCCATATGACCTTAGAGCTGACCTGGCAGGTAAATGTATATTGTGCATTCTCTATTCCACGCCTGGAATTGTGGCAGCCAACTACAATGCTGTCATATGTCAGAATGCTTTCTCAGTCACAGTACATGCAAATAAAGGGTTGTGCTTATTATTAATGTTCCTCGATCTTACATGTTTACTCTGTTTGGAGTACTGGTAGGGAACAGCACTACTTATGCTGTATGCCCTCTTGCAGTGCTGTGTGCCATGGCCTGCCTTTATATTGCAGCTTCCTTTGTACTGAAGACTGACAGATGGTGCTGTGCTAAAAGAAGCTGTGCTTTTGGCTCAGGACCAAGATCCATCTAACCCAGTATCCTGTTAGTGGACAGTAGCAATTACATGTGGAAGGCACTTGGGAAGCATAGAATACAAAAAGCTGAGAGGTGCATATCTGTGGAAAGATCAGCCTGTGTGTAAAGGACTTCCAGAACCCGTGGTTACATCCGGTCCTTTGGTAGGAACTTCCATTCCCATGAGTGCATCCAATCCGTTTTGAAACCGTTTACACTGCTGACCTTCACAGCATTGCGAATTCTGTGGAGCGCAGGTTGGTACAGAGACAGCAGCACACGTCTGCCTCATCATTCACTTCATTCTGTGGGGGGGAAACAGAATTCCCTTTTTATACCTTCTGCAGAATTCTTCTTACAGATTTTGACCATACTTCCATTGTCCTCCTCCGCCTCCTCTCCATCACACCACATCTCTCCCAGGTCCGCCGTCTCTCCGTCCATCTTCACATGGAAACCATTTCATATATGGAAGTCCTTGAAACTATTTTCAGTACATTACCCTCCTTTTTTTTTCCCTCCTCTTTTGAGTATTTGATCTACAGAGTATCAGAACTATAAACGTGGAATGATTTAATCCAGAGTCTCAGGTCATCTCTTATGTTTCTACCTTACCTTCCTTTTGTGGTGAGTCCTGACACCATTTTTGGCCATAGCAAAGTGCTTTTAGGTTCAGATTCTCAGTAGAACCCATCATTGTGTAGGTATCCTTGAGACTGACTTCCACCACATGATTCAGACTTACGTTTCCATTTTGTCCCTTAGCAGAGTGCTGACTTTGAGTATCGTGTCACTGTTTTGTTGAATGAACTTCTATCTGAGCGTAGATCCTCTTGTGAGTTACCCATGGGCTGGCACCCTTCTCACACCACTTATTTGCCCCCTTTTTTCAACAGCTCAGTGTTGGCCAGCAGAGGAGTCTCCTCGACCCAGGCTGGTAGTCTCTTCTGTTGTGAAAATCTGCACTCTCTGGCCTTTGTTTTATTTACGTGTTTGTTTATTTTATGTGAAAAAGAACCCAGTGGTGCTACTTTGGACAACAGTACGACCGAAGGAAGCAAACCGTGTTTTTAAAATACAGCTTTGGTAAAAGCTTTGATAAATGTACTCAAGATGTACCCTTGCATTCGGTGATTGAACCTTGGCCAAAGCATTGTAGTGTGACAATTACTTCAGTTTCAGAACTGCAATCAGCGTAAATCCAAAAAGCAGTGCGTTTCTTAAAGGTACTAATGGCACACACATGCTAACTTGTGCTTGTTTAAGTATGGATAGAAATAATTTGGCCAACATCTGTGTCTTTCTTCAGGTATAGATTTAACCCCGGCCTCTTAATCGTCTCCAGCGTACGATCAAAGTTGCTTTATGTGGTTTGTATATAAAAACCACTTCCCGGGAGAATAGGACTTTTTAAAGAGTAAGCAGAATGGAACACTCAGTTCACATCACAAGAGTCTGCCTTTTTGGAAGCAGTTTGTCTGAAACTGGAGTATAGTGAAAACAAAGAAATTGAAGTCAGGTTTATGGCTGTGTCTGTACGATGAAGATGCTGTTAGATGTCTTCTCCTAGGTCACACTGGATCATTGCATTGCTTGAAACAGTGTTCTAAAAGTACAGTTTCATACAGGGCAGTCAGAGTATTTAATGCATGCAGTAAGAGCAAGAGGTATGGGATGTCTGAGCACTGGGTTGGAACTTGATGATCCTTGGTGTCCCTTCCAACCCAAGCCATTCTATGAGTCTGTGATCCCCCTGGCTTTACACTTCCAGTAAATATCACATAGGAAACATCCTTTTGTAGCCTGTGAAAGAATTTTAAAAGGTTCTTGAGTGAAAGAACTGTTTTTTTTTCCGAAAGCAGGATGGATCTGTCCCAGTTTGGGCTCGATTTGAGATATGATAGGCATTGAAAAGTTCATTATTAGCAGTCCAGAAGCGCAGTATCATGCATTGTATTGGTAATAGTCCTGGTACGTCTTGTGTGTATCATCCACCTCTTAGTTTATCTAAAAACTAAATAAGGGTGTGTATTTTGAAGATATAAGGGAGTGCTCCGTCAACTTAAATGTGATGTGTGGGGCTTCAGGCTCACTTCATTTCGGTGCCCAGCTGAGGCAGGTGTGTGAATGTATGGGCTGCTGCTGATGCTCAGCTGGTGGGTGGTCAGTGGGTGAGAGGGAGACGAGGAGCCACCACCTGATGATGTTATTCCCACCTCTCTGATGCGTCTTGGAGTAGCTTTTAGCCTTGATGGGCAATGAACTGTGAAGGAACACCTGAACTGAGGGTTTGTTGCAATTATTACTTTATTGGACGTGGTTCACAGTTTCTGAGTAATTCTCTATTGCAGCCTGTTGCATTCATGCATATTGAATTGTGGTTTTAAGCAGGAAGTACGTATGAAACATCTATTTGTTTCTTCAAAAAGGATTTTTCCTTCTCTATGTCCTTCCTCAGCTGCATCGTGCTTGCCTGAGCAGTTTTCAGCAGAGCTTTGGGGTTTTTTAGCTGTAATATTTCTTCCAAGTGCTGCCTGTTTTTCTTCCTAAGAAGGACTTGTTGCTGTCAGGAGTCGAGCACTTGCTGCACTGATATTTTCCTTAAACTTTGCAAAGAACAGTTGTTTATTTGTACTCTGGCTCCAGTCCAGTCGACTTGCTTGCATGCTGGTAGGGTTTGTGTGTTGTGAGGAGTTCCTACAGTGCTCTCTTGTCCTTCTGGGCTTCGGTCTAACGGGACGTGGTGTGATTCCTGAAAGCTCTTTGTTCACAGCTTCTGTATATGGTCTCTAGGAACGTTACTATGACTCATCTCTTTGAATTTTTGTTTTCACTCCTATCTTTTACTTACAGATAGTATTTATTTCTGTGTTACATATAATGCCACAGGACGGGGAGAGTAGCATAGAGTCATAGAATGGTTTGAGTTGGAAGGGACCCCTGAAAGGCATCTGGTCCCACTGCCTGCAGTGCCCAGGGACAGCCACAGCCCCAGCAGTGCTCACAGCCCCATTACCTGCCCTATCCAAATCTCCCCCGTCCTATTTAGAGACCATTTCCCCTTGTCCTATGGCACAGAACCTCACCTGTGCTCACAGCCACCCAATTGCTCAGGGCCACATACAGAGCACGCTGTGCTTGTCCTAAACGAAGTTTTTCACTGAGAATGAGCAGGACTTTCACTTTTCACAGGTGGTGAAAGTATTAGGATGCACGAAGTGAATGGGACCTCAGTGCTCTAGGGCCACCATGTGTTCAAGCGTGTGTAGGTTTTAACTTTTAACATGTTGATTTCATATCCCTCACCTTAATGCCTGCCAGTGAGGTACGTGCTGTTGGTCCCTCATGCCCTCAAATGCAGCATAGGAGTGTGGGCTCCCTGTTGGAAGACTCAGACACCAGGAAATGGGGCTGCATCTACTGCTGCACCCAGGACAGATGAAAATACAGCTGCTCTTGTATTTAATGATTCTGTTTAATACATTGCTACCCTAAACCAAGCTGCAATGCTTCCACAAGGAATTAGTAAACCAACAAAATGATGGGTAGGAAATTGTGGATGTGTTGCAATAGTTTGGTGCCTTTTTTCAGTATCTTCTGCTGTTTGAGTGGGGCTGTTGACAGGCAGTCATAACCTGTATTTTAGAACAGGAAACGTATTTCTGTAAAAATCCATTGTTGTAGGACTTAAATATGGTTCTTACTGGTGATTTACCTGTAGGAAATTGCTGGGTTCTTTTCCAGCCAGGGATTGTTTAAATAATATCTATATATAGACAGAAGATGAAGCCTTCAAAACGTGCTGTGGACCTGAGGATCGGAGCAGATTGCAGCTGTCTTCACCCACGGTGTTTGGAAATCACTAATGGGATGAGAAGTCTGCAGCTGGTGGCAAGCAGTGTGGCTGTGCCCCTGTGCTCACCTTGTTGGCTGCTAAAGGAGCTGCAGTGCTAACGAGGCCAGCAGGCTCATGCCCTGCCCTGTGCTGTGCTTGCAGCTGTAATTGGGAGGTAGGGCTCTGTTCTGTATGCCATGCGTGCTGTACGTGAGGGAACACTGCTCGTTTTGATGCTCGTAAAAAGGACGTGCCTTCTTCCAGTAAAATCATAAATGAATGGGGTTTTCCTCAATCACAGCTGTTGCTATCATTCTGGGGTGGAATGGAAAGGACCCGCATACCCGTGTTGCT
This sequence comes from Bambusicola thoracicus, assembly GCA_002909625.1. Lineage (NCBI taxonomy): Eukaryota > Metazoa > Chordata > Aves > Galliformes > Phasianidae > Bambusicola > Bambusicola thoracicus. The sequence goes on from PPHD01016650.1 coordinate 5,504, forward strand.
GGATTTGCAGTGTTAACATGCGGTGCTTGTGCTGAATCCTCAAATGACTCCTGTGTGGTGGATAAAGAATTCTCTTAGTACCTGTGGGAGTGCCCTGCTAACGCTGCCTGGCTATTATTCGGGCTCTTTGTATAAGTATATTGTTTCAGTTTAGAGGGAAAAATAGAAGAAAATGCTGTTTTGTGGTCACGATGAAAATGCATCCACTAGCAGAGCGGTTGGAGGTCTTCTGAATCGTGCTTCTAGGAAAACCAATCCATTCATATATATTGAAATGATCTGCACATCTATTTATGCTTTCTAAATCCATTAACTACTGGGTTATACGGGGCCTTCAGTGCATCTGACAGCAAAAATACTTGAGTTTGTGCAGTAGCTGCATGTGCAGCAGATCCATCTGATGAACTCAAGTACAGGAGTTAAACATCAGGAATGGGGAAGTGGAACTGCTCTGGGGGCTGAGGAGGATTCTGTTGTGTAGGTTGGTTTCAGACTTGTTTGGCTTTCCCATGCTGATGTAATAGTAATGGAGATGATAACAGAATGGAGGGAAAAATAAGACCCTTTAGAACACTGGGAAGGGGTAACACTTCTGTGCAGTTAATTAGTCACTAATTAGCACAGAGTGCAAGTAGGGGCAGGAATAAAAATGGAGGGGAAAACCCAGTTAAACGCTGCTCTATAAATGAAGAGTTTATATAAAACCAACCAACAAACAAAGCACATAAGTGAGGAGCCAGCTTCTTGTTCCTTGGGTTGCTAGATCTGCCCGTGGGCTGTGTGCAGCCTTCCATGCAGCATCTGTTCCTGGCCACTGAGACAGGATATTAGATAAGATGGACTCCTGTGTGACCCTGCCTGGTAAGCCCTGCTCCATGGTGTGCCAATGCTGGGGTTATCTCCCATGTGTGCAACTGCTGTCGGTGGAAAGCAGTTCTCCAAGGCGCTGTGGTTGGATGCTGTGCCTCACAAGGAGTGCTGTCCTTGCAGTTCTTGTGCTCAGAAAGCCTTTCTTACAATTATCCCTATCTCGAGGTGGATAGGATTGAATTTTTCATGTCCAGGGACGCAGTAGAAAGAGGAGAGCAGAGGAGCTGCTGCCATGTGCTCACTGTGCCTTGGCCAGCAGTGTGCCTTGCAGGCTGGGGTCAGCCGGGTCCTGACTTCTCAAGTTAGCTCACTCGTGCCTTCTTCCCTTTCTGCTCCGATTGTTGGCTCAGAAGTGGAACGTGTATTGCAGTTTGGAAAACATCAGCATTCTGATTTCGGTGTTATTATTCCTTTCCCCACCAAAAAAAAGTTAATAAACCTGAAAGGATGGTGCCTATGGCACATGGTGCCCAGCACAAGGAAACTGGGACCAAGGAGAGGGTCTGGGGTGCTGTTCTGCTGTAAATACACCAGGAGCACCACTGATAGGCAGCAAGCGAGCAGCTGTGATGGAGTTTTCCACTCCAGCTTAAAGCAGACTAAAAACCTGCTCCACTCACTGCTCCCAGCTATTGGGTGGATCAGTTTGGTTGCCATGAGCGGGAGCTTTATTGTAGCTGTTTCCTTCTGACACTCAGGGTTGTTTGTGTTTATATTATAGGACTACAAAGCTGATGAAGACCCTGCGTTATTCCAGTCAGTTAAGACTAAGAGAGGACCTTTGGGGCCAAACTGGAAGGTAATAAGAACTGACTTTACAGCCTTATGAAGTGTCATCAGCAAAGAAAAAAACCATTTGCCTGTCCCCTAGAGAGCAGCACCAGTGGTGTTAGTGCTACAACAGAGGGCAGACGTTTAATGTTTCTGTTCTTGTGCATTCAGTTAAAGTTCCAGATGTGTTAATAAGCAGAGTCACTGTCTGCTTCTTGTTCAGTATCTCTACTAAATCAAAGCAGTGCAGATTAAATCGGGTCAGTGTTATCTGTACTCAAGAGTGACCTCTGAATATACACTATGATGAATTGCGTGCTGGTTCCAGGCATTGAGTTCTCCTCCTTTTACAGCTGTTTGTAAGAAAACCAAGTAATTCCTCTCTGTCCTTGGCTCACACAGCCCCCACATGGGCCTTTCCCATACCAGCCCTGTGCTCCTTCCCTCTGGAGGAAGGAACCAAAATCTCAGGCAGAATGCAAATCTGTGGTCTTCCCATAGTGCTGCTTGTTATTCACATGCAGAGGTTTGGGTTCAGTTGCTTCCCTATTTCCACCTTAATTTTCCTCTTTTACAAGGCTTGGAGTAACCTAACATGCTGTTAAGCAAAAATAGGACATGGTTACATCTGATACGTAAACTTGGCTGCGTGAATTGTAGGAAAAGCAATGTCTGTGATGTTACGGGTGCTTCAAACCTGTTTGGAAGCAGAAACCGTAATAAGAACGTAGGAATTAGAGGCAGTGGTGGTGGATGTTCCCTGCATTTCCCTGCAGTTAATTCTGCTGGGGATCCTTCTTCCCTCCGGAGTCCTGCAGCCCGAGCTGTGTGTTCACCATCTCTGAAGTGGAGCTTTTATTGCCTTGTGGCCACCTGTTGCCCACTGATGGGAGCTGCTTCCCTATCTGTAGTAACAGCCAGGAAGTCTGTAATTCATTCAAAAATGAATGTGTAAATTATGCCACACAGCTAGAAATCATGTCTGTGTATGGGTAAGAGCATACCCTTCTGCCATCGTCTTCATGGAAGGGAAGGTGAAGGAGAGAGGAATAGGGGAGAGCATGCCAGGGTTTGATTCCTTTTTGTGGACAAAGCAGAACCCAATTACATTTGTTTTGTGTTTTTGTGAGACGTAAACTTGAGGGGTGATGATGTGATTTTTATGATCTGCATCTTCTCTGGAGTGAGTGTTTTCCACCATTATGCTGAGCAAACTGATACAGCTCAGATTATAATTGCCTCTGGGTAATAGCCCCAGAAGTATAAAATAATTTGGCACCAGCTATTGTAATTAAGCTTCATTGTCCCCTCAGAACCTCAGGAAGTGTATTGCAGTGGAAGCAATGAAAATGGAATCAGTGCTACAACTCAGATTTCAAATATATATTTGCAGCATTAATGGAATTGACTTATAGATATATAAGATAGCTATGCATGCAACTCAGTTGTTTGTTAATCCCTGTTGCTCCTTGTTGAGATTTAGTGCAGCCATTTACTAAGATGTAGAGTAATATTAAATGCATTTCACTGAAATCAAGCTTAAAAAGGAACCTTTCCAATTATCCATCAACAGAAAGAGCTAGCAACTGATGAAGAGTGCCCCAAGATGTGTGCTTACAAGTTGGTGACGATTAAATTCAAATGGTGGGGGCTGCAGAACAAAGTGGAAAACCTTATACAGAAGGTAAGTGCTTCATGCTCAGAGTGAACGGCTGCAGTTGCTTTGTTAGCGCGTGGCAGAATGCAGGCCTACTATGTTGTGTTTTCTTCTTAAAGCAAGAAAAAAGGATATTTACCAACTTCCATCGCCAGCTGTTCTGTTGGATTGACAAGTGGATCGATCTGACTATGGAAGACATCAGGAGGATGGAGGATGAGACTCAAAAGGAGCTGGAAGCGGTGAGAGCGCCTTCAGGCCGATGTTTGTGTGCTGTCTGTAGCGATTCCATTTAGTGTTTGGGAACTGAAGCGTATTAAGTTTGATCCATTCCCTTGTGTGCATTTGGGCAACTGCTGATGAGCATTATAACCCCTCTAGTGGTTCTCCTGTGCAGACCCATGCACTTCAGGCTTCTGCATGCTGCGTTGTGGCAGGCTGGAAGTGGCTGTAAGGTCAGTGTTTCTGATGTCACTAAATCTGGGATGCCTGCATTGCCCATCTCTTGATCTGTGCTCTCACACTCACTGCACAAAACCACCTTCAGTACTTTTTTTTTAACCACTTCTCAGAGCCATCATCAGTTCTGTATTGTTTTGCTTTGGTTCATTTCTAATCATTAGCCCTGGTTACTTTTCCTCTTCAAGCACGTTGTGCAGTGTTCTTGCAGAGATCACATGGCAACAGCAGTGCTCATCCAGGTTAGATCAGCAAAACTGAGAATTCTGCTTGCAAAAAGGAAGCCAGTAAAATGAATGGGCATATCACTTTATGTGCTTTAGTGGCTGTGGGGGTCAGGTATATGTAGTTTAATCCATCTTTGGACTGATGTCTGGAAGGAAATCCATCCGTTGGGTACGTTCTGCATGCTTTCTTTTAAGAGGTAGAGAGGCATCGTAGGCTGAGCAAGAAGCCTTCTCCAGTCTGTTTGCAGAGCTTGGCCTTTGACATGAGCCTTTCTCGCTTTTTAGTCCTCCAGTTTGTGGAGTCCATTCTATTTCCTTCCCGTTTTGCCCATTACTTTATGTCCAAATCCTTCCATTGTCGGTGCTGTCAAGGCACGGTGTACCTTCAGCTATCACTTGTTTGATTGCATGGTTTTACTCTTTTCAGCTGCCAGCCATATTTAAACAGACTGTCTCATGGTTTTTGACTCACTGCTGAGAGTGGTTTTGGAAGTGCTTTTTGTGCTTTGGTTTGAGCCTAGCACATCTTTTCTTTTAGAATCAAAGCTAGCTGTAATTCTTCTGTCCCCACTTGGGGTTTGGGTTTTATCAACAGGGTGGCAGTGTTGGGATTTGGAAGAGGTTTTTTCACCGTTGGTGCTAATAGGTAGGTGGTGTGAGGTGCTAAAACCACCTTTTGTCTTCAGGTAGCTGGAGGGACGGTCTACCCCAGCAGCTCCTATTAGAGATTCTGGGAGGAATGAGCCCACTCACTGTTGCAAACGTTGCACTCTCTCATTGGCACTGGGCTATTTCTGACTATGGGAAGGTGTTCTCTCAGATCACACGGCTGTCTTATCCTTGTTTTTAAATGTCAGACCTTCTTACTTACTGTTTCTTGTTTTGCACAGTGGTGCAGCTACTTTGCTTCAGGTAGCTCGCCATGTATGACCTCATCCTCAAGCACTCAAGTGCATTGCTTGTTGCAAAAGTCACCTTTTCCCTCTGCTAACACAGCTTTTCTGTGTGTATTCTGGAATGTGAGAGGAGTGGGCAGCTACTGCTGAAATATTTTGGTTTTTTCCTAACTTTAAATAGAGGTTTGTTTTAATAGATGGCCTGGGCTACTGGGAAGTGTACTGATAGAGTGCCTAATATATTGACTGGAGCATCTTCGTGCTTCCATCCTTGCAGAGAAATAGCTTTGGCACTGCTGTGTTATGCAGTGTGACAGTGCTTAAGCAGAGACAAGTGCAGGAAGCAAGCATGGTGATGTTGGCAGCATTGCATTTCTCCAGGATACATTGCTTTCTTTTGCTACTCTCCAACACCCCTTCTTCATTCTACTTTAAGTTACTCTTTCCCTTTAGATTCTGTGGACATTTCAGTTCTTTTGTTGGTCCCCTTCATCTGAAGTCACTATTTATTGTCAGGGTCTCTGCTTTGTTCCTTTTTTGTTGCCCTGTGACTCCTCACCTGTGTTCTGCCAGAGTTTCTCAATGCCAGCCCATCTTTCTCATTTTTTTTTTCTATCACATAGTGGTTTATGCATCTGACACGTGGAGGTGAGGAGCACCTGTGGCTCATTACATACACATCAGCTAATCACTGCACAGCAGGAGAGCATCTGACCCTTCCAAAGCACTGTGGTCCACCTTGTGTCCTTGAGCATTTCCAGCAGGGTGGCTCTGAGGCATCATAGGCTGATTAAAAAAAAACTAAGGAGCATCATTTACAGCTGCTGCGTGGTTTCCAGGCATCCCTCACCACAACAAACCTGCTCTGTGTACCCAGCCTCCCAAAGCCTTCAGCTGAGGCTGGTTTCGGTTTTGGTCCTGGCCAGGGAAAATAGCCATGGCCGTGTCGATTGTGACTTCTCTCTTACTAACCAACAGCATGATAGGTTCTTTATATGGTAGCTCACAGTTTTATTTTACGTTTAGATGCGTAAGAAGGGTTCCGTTCGAGGCACATTGGCTGCTGACGTCTAGAGGAGTTCTCTGTAGGTTCTGAGGCAAATCAAGCTGTGTAAGTCAACTGCTGGATGGAAAAGGAGAAAAGTGACTGATATATGTATGGGAATTGCTGGCAGAACGATAGCAGATAATGCTTCTGGGCCTCGAGCTCCTTCCTGTTTGAGAACCTTGATGTGATCAACAGCTGGAGGAGACATTTTGTGTCCAGGGGACGTGAGAGACCTTCTCTGCACACAACCACAGTAAAAGCAACCACAGGTGCTTGGTCTGTTGGCAGAATGCCTTACACCCTGGCCATAGAACCTGCCTCCTTCTGCATTGCTAGTGCAGAAGCCCAAAGTGCATGACCCATTGTCATCACTGTGCTGGCTCTGAGCTCCAAAGCCTGCAAATAATTTCCTGGGCACAACCTGCAGGAGTCCCTATCCTGTGATATGTGGACTTAATCCACATCACTGAGGGGAACTGTGGACTGTCACCTTTAAAGCACGTTAACTTCTTAAAATCCAGTTCCACGTGGGCATTTATAAATACTAAACTGCATAAAAATAGTTACTGCAGAAAGCAGCATTTCCCGAGATGGGCAAAGTTGTGAGTATTTGTGGCTATTACTGCTGGCATTTCCCACTGTGACCGCTGAGGTGCCACAAGTGGGGTCCCAGGGGCAGCAGCTGTAAAGCCTGCTGTTCTGTGTGAGGGCCCTGGGACGCCTTGCATTGCTTTGCTCCAAATTGCTCGGTCCCGGTGATGCTGTGGCTGCCCTGCCCTGTTGTAATTGGAGGTTAATTAAGCTACCTATTTGGCCTTTGATGCTTCAAGGAGCTTTTGATGCTTACCCGTGTGTTTTCTTTCTCCGCAGTTACGTAATCAAGGCCAAGTCAGAGGAACAAGTGCTGCCAATGATGAATGATGATGGATTTAACCGTCACATGCAGTGTCGCATTACAAATGTGTGTGTGGATGCATGATTATTTGTATATAATTATATATACGCACATGCATACTGAAGGGGGTTGTTACAGTGTCTCCAGGGTACCACTATACCTGTCCTCGGCAAAGATGCAAAGGAAACTGCTTTCATTATGTATACCTGAAGCAAATAAAAATCAACTGAGTAGAGTCATTTAAAGGTTGAATTAACGGCAGAATTCTATTAACTGGTATGTCTCATGAATGTCAGTACTGGACCAATTGATGCCCTATTTTTCCTCCCCTCATTCTGAGTCACTCTGCTCCACCTCGGCCCCGTCCCATTGTAAAGAAATGGATTCCAATAAGTTAACTTCAATTTTGTGTCTTCCCTATGTGGATCATTTTTGAGATAGGAACCATGAATGTATTTATAGCTATTTATTTCCGGGTGGTCGTTATCCTCCAGTCAGATCAGAACGAAGTTGCTCACGGTGGGAATTGGAAGACTGTTAAATAAGATTGCCCCAACCTTTCCCCAGCAGTCACAAAGGCAAAAAAAAAAAAAAAAAAAAAAAAAAAGCAGTTGTTTTATTGGACTTTTGTACATTGAAATGCAAATGTTTTTTCTTCATTAAAATTGGCAAGATGAAGGAAAATGGGCTTGTGATTTATAAACTGCTTGCAGTCTGCCATTCGCCAGAAGCAGCTTTCTAGAGCAAGAAGATGCATCGAGTACCTCTTCGCCACGCTGTGCCAGCAGAGGCAGAGACCTTCTCTAACTGATAACGAAAGTGCTGTTGTTTTCCAGAGGTTCCCTTTGGAAGTTATGCAAATTGTCTTGATTTCACACACGTCACACAGCGGAATATTAACGGTGATTTTTTTAGCTCTTTTCATGTTGAAAATACACTTTAAAAAGAAATGTATACTTTCAGGTATGATGAAAGTTTAAATTGTAGCACCTACCGCCTTTCTCTGCTGTTTGTCAGTAGATGCTTGAGAAGCAGCGTCGTAAAGACAGCTGTAGATGACTCCGATAGGAAAACATCGTCAGCCTTTTTTAAGCTATGGAGGCAGAGCATCTCATAGACGTGTATTATCGAAACGCTCGCTAGATCAGAAGCCAATTACTTTAGCAACACTAGTTAGGTAAAGTTCTCTTGCTGCCTGATTTCCTCCCAGTGCCCCCAGTAACCCCGGTAGGACGAGCCTTGCTTCAGCTTCTGTCTTTATAATCTCGCTTCCATTCTGTTTTGACCCATTTTTTTTTAATTACTCTGCTTACTGAAGGAGATCTGATTTCTCCTCCGTGTCAATGACAAAATCTGCCTGAACTTGAAGCCAGGTGAGCACAGCCGCTGCTGCCAGGGCTGGGCAGCTCTCCTGGGTGCTTCCATCCTCCGTGCTGCAAAGTGGAGGGGGGGGTTCTCTGTTTTCCCTCTCTGGATGAACAGTCCAGTGGATATCTGTGACAGCAGGAGGTTGGTTCTGTAAATAGACACGTGGACTGATGTGCACACACTTCCATTTAACAGCTCTGCTGTGAGGGGGGCTGTTGCAAGCCTGGAAACCAAAGGGCTCCTTTCTCTTTCCAGTGGTAGAATAAAAGTCTCGCTGTCGTTTATGGGACTCGTAACACAAACAGAGGGAAAGGGGCCCTACAAGTTCAGGAATACGGAAGTAGTGGTGAAAATCTGAGAGAATCTTGTAGTGAATGTAAAACATTTAGATTACTTTGGCAGACTTTGGTGTGACCTACAGCGAAACTCAATGGCATTTCAATAAATTTGATGATAAAATGCTGTGTCTCTTGTCTTAGGTGTTAGCAGCCGTGCTTTGCTCGTGAACTGGTGCTTGGCTGTGTAGGAAGGTGGGAGTCCTCTATGGATGGTGTTGTGAGCTCAAATGTGTGCTTGAATGTCAGCAGCAGTGGGGGAGGGGTTGGATCAGGTGTTTGGTTTGGGGGTCTGAGCAAAGTAACTCCTGGCTGGAACCTTGTGGCCGTTTGGAGTATGGAGAAGGTGGTTTCCTCCTTTGTATGGTACCAACGTCTGTTTCAGTGAGGCAGGCTAAGCCTTGTGCAGACACTTCCATGTGATGTATTTGTGGCCATCTCCCTCTGTTACAGGTGCTGCTAATCCCGTATGCTATCCCTGCGAGGAAAGGATGGTCCCGCTGTGCAGACGGAACGGCCTTCAGTGTAAAAACTTCTTATATCCCATCTCATCCTCCCCTCTTTGAAGCCATTTCCCCACGTGCTGTCACAGCAGACCCATGCAGCGTGGCCGAGCCCTGCACACCAGGCACGCCATGTGCCAACGGGGAAGCAGCTCTGTGGCTGCATTTCTGCTGCTGAGGTGGTGCCATTCTGCTGCCGCAAATAGAAACTCTCAAGGCTCCTTTCTGTAAATGCAACGTTGAATTCTCTCTTTTTTTCCCTTACTGCTCAGCTTGTCGAAGTTCCAGATGGCAAACCAACATGAAGCAGCGCAAGAGCAACACGGGTTCGTTCTAATGGGTATGTAAACACGATATTTATTCACTGCAGTAGACTGCTGTGAGCCATATTCTGCAGCAACCTTTCAAACCCATAGCTTGGCTGCACGTAAGAGCACGGTCCGAATGGACTCGCAAGGACTGCGTGTGTTCCATTGAGAAGAACAGGGAAGCACAGAAGCTTTATGCTGATGCATCATGAAAGTGAGATGTGTGAAGGCAGCACGCGCTGCTCGGTGAAGGTATTGCCATTTTGCTTGTGATTTACCCCGTGTTTTTTAACTGATTGACATCTATGAAGGCAGCATGCCACGCTTCGTGCTGTGGCTTTCCCTCTTCACATGTATTTGTGCTGGGAGGTGGAGCTCGGACTGCTCTGATTTTAAGGCTGTGCCATAAACTTGTAGCACAATGGGAATATAAATAGCATTCGGTCAACTGAAGTGTCTTCCTATCTCTTGAGCATTTAAATTGCAGCCAGGAGAAGTTTCTAATTGCTAGAAAACGTATCCAAACCCCTTCCTTCAGCCATGGATTTTAAAAACAAACATCTCCTGGGGGCTTCAGCCATTCAGAGCTGACACAATGAACCATGGCCCTTATTG